>SJYX01022866.1:0-79401 GCA_006410675.1 Oreotragus oreotragus | reverse complement strand
TGTGTCAGACTCTTTGCGACCCTGTGAACTCTAAATATTCTTGCTGCGAGAACCGCATGACTGGTATACAAAAGGTAGGATTCATGCTGCCCTCTGAAGTTTATTTTTTTGTATCTTCCTGGAAATGCTCCTGAACATACTTGACTACTTTAACCAAAACATGGACACTTCTCGTTTAATTACCTAGCTGGGAAGAGAATCATAAGGCAACTTCAGAAGTAATGATGATTTTTCTTTCTCTTCAGTTCAATGGAAAGTACAATGACTGTTTATTATTATTCTTTAAACTACACATGTGTTACATATGTTCTTTTGTATATGTGATACTTTAACTGAATTAAAGTCATTTTTTAACAGTTCAGAACTATGTATAATTGTGTTCTTGAGCGTAAACTTGATATACCAAAGTTGGCCATCAGCTGCCGTCAAATAAACTATTCCCTGTCCTTCCCACTGCTTGGCAATAGAAACCTTACCTCCTAGTCACATTGTTGCTGCTGCTGCTGTGTAGGCGCTAAGTTGTGTCTGCCTCTTTGCGACCCCATGGACTGTAGCCAGCCAGGTTCCTCTGCCCATGGAACTTTCCAAGTGAGAATACTGGAGTGGGTTGCCATTTCCTACGCCAGGGGATCTTCCTGACCTAGGGATTGCACCAACAGGCAGATTCTTTGCCACTGAGCCACCTGGGAAGCTCCTAGTCACATTAATTCCTTCAATAACTCTCGTTTTCCATGTTTGTTTCCTCTTCTGAACTGTATTCCTACTGTGTTTCTATCTGAGAAATTCAATTGCTTCTTCTTTCTAAGATTTATATTTTCCTTCATCTTTTATAGCAAATCTTTCTGCACACTCTTCCCTCTCCTTGCCTGGAGCTCTTGTTTATCTTCAGATCTCCAAATCCACGTTTGGTCACATGCTGTGTTATGGTCTACATGACCTAGTTTGTTTTCTTTAGTTTATCATTTTGCTTCAGTTAGGATATAAAATACTAGAAGATTAACTGTAAATCTTATACTACTTTGTTTTATATATGCTGGAGATTACTGTTTTTTGTTTGGTTTAATCATGTATGTCAAGTAATTTGGAGCATGTTACAGTAAATGTGGAGTGAGCCAGAAATGTTGAAGGCCAGATACAATCTTTGAGTGTTGAGAACAGTGACCTTTGAAAAATGACTTCAAAGCTCTACCAAATGTAATAATCCTGCAGGCAAAATCACCTTTTGGAACGTTTTGCTCAGAATCACTTGTGCTAATGTTATGTTTATAGCACACTTTAGGAAGATGGACTAAAATTGCCATATGGTACATGTTTAATCTATTCTCTGCTTATCATCAAATCAGTTTTATTCCATTTTAAATTTCCATTTTTAGGTTCATTTTCATCAGCTTCTTTGATAAACATGGCACATGACTTGGTTTCTGAATTTTGCAATTTTTTTCTTTATCATTTTAATCTAGCAAAATTACTAAAAAGTGTCCAGGAAAATGATTGCATTCTCTCCTGACAAGTGGTCTTCTGATTAACAGGCAGCTTTTAATAATAGCTGAAGCTTTTAACTTACCAAAAGCTGAAAGTTGATGTACAAATTGCCCTTTTTAATGTTTATTTTATTACTTATTATCATTTCAAATAGTATCTTCTGATTTAAGATGATTATCATGGTTCAGTTCAGTTCAGCCGCTCAGTCATGTCCGACTGTTTGCAACCCCATGGACTGGAGCATGCCAGGCCTCCCTGTCCATCACCAACTCCCGGAGCTTACTGAAACTCATGTCTACTGAGTCGGTGATGGCATCCAACCATCTCATCCTCTGTTGTCTCCTTCTCATCCTCTTAAAATATATATATATTTTTTAAATCCACTGTGAAAGAGACGAGTTGTCTCTTGAGAATCCATCCTCTCCTTCATACGAACCCCTATTTTTAAAATTTTGGGGGCACGTTTACTGTAGAATTTCCTGCAGTTCATGGCTTCCAGCAAATGTGCGTAAAGTGAGGTACGCTCTCCTGATTCTGTATCCTGCTGTCTAGAACTAGAGGCCATGTTAGAGCTACAGAAAGAACAGACTGAGGAGACAGCCAGGTGGCGAGCTGAAAGGAGCAGAGGTTCCTGGATAGCCATAGCAGCGCGGAGCTTCCTTCCTCTTTGTGTGAGCATGTAACATTCCATGTTGTTTATGCCACTGTTATTTCAGGTTTCCTTGAAATAAGCAGTGAACCTAATCCCAACCTAGGACAAGTACAGAGCCACCATTATGAAAACATTAAGGACTTTAAAAATTGAATAAATGGAAAGTCATCATGTCAATGTATGCCAAAACCAATACAGTACTATAAAGTAAAATAAAGTAAAAATAAAAAAAAAAATAAAGCAATGCAACTTAAAGGCATGGAAACACATAAAAAAACAACATTAATAATGATCATCATATTAATGTTTGATTGACATCTAACCAGAAAATACAATGAGTGCTAAATAAATTTTTATGTCAGAACAATAAATGCCCATTGAATGAATGAATGTTCCTTTAAGAAAGAGATAATGCATTCATTCAGCATATATGTACTGAGTAGCTGAAATGCCAGGCAATATGCTGTGTTAAGAATAAACACAAAAGAAAGAAAAACAAAGGCAAACAAAACGAAAACAGGAAATTAAGATCCAGTACCTAAGTATAATTATTTTCATTGATGATTTGAAAGTGTTGACCAGAGTGTTACCTCGGATAGACTTTCAATGTAGAAACATCATTTTAAAAATTATTTATGAAAGCTGAATGAAAAATTTTTACACTGTTCCACTTTTGCAATTTTCACATAACTTAAAACAAATGAATTATGAAATAATACAGACAGAGCTAGACAGGACAAGCTCACTTTGCAAATATCGTAGTTTGTTAACAATACAGTGAGCTTCGAAAAACAAAAAAAATTTCCAAATTATTAGCAAACTTCTTAATGTTATGGTTATTGTATGCCAGGCACTGGTATAAATGCTTATATACATATTTAATACTAAAGCATTCCTAAGAGAATTCCTTTTGTATTTATTACTCTCATTTTACAGATGTGATAGCTAAGACCTACAGAGTTAAGGAATATGGCCAGGCTGACACCCACTAAGTGATGAAGCTGGGTTTCAAAACCCAGGCGTTCATGCTCCAGAATTTGCATTCTTAACCCATTACATAAAATCAAACAACCCAGTCCTTTCTGCTTCTATGTTGTCTACCTGCTCAGTGCAAAATAAACTCTGCCATTGCATGAAATAATAGCCAGTCACACGAGAATGTTCCTCCAGACAAGGAAAGCACCTATTACCATAATGTCAAGGATTCATATGTAATTTGAAGATTACTTTGTTCCCTTCCAGTTCTAGAATATCACTAGGAAAATATTACTACTGTGTTAGCATCACTTAACCTGAGCAAACATAACAGGAAACTTCAAATTTAGATTAAAATTTATACCTATCTCCTTTAAAACTTTTATCATACACTGTCTTGAATTGTCCAGAAACCACTAGATTCAGAACTCTGGTAGAGAATTTGACAGTGAAATTATCACCTGCAATAATAATGGCATTGTGATTTGTGACTTTAAAAGGGAGAGGGGGTGGTATTAAATAAAATACTAATTGTAATAGAACTACCTGAGAATAAAATGTACATTAAGTGAGTAAATGAACAAAGTTGAAATAATTCATTTACTGCACACATGCAGAGCATTTTGATAATCAAAAATGAATGTTGTCATACAAAATTAATTAAAGACTGTCTAAACATAGTTAAAATTTTAGATTAAAAGTCATATAGTCTGTGATTCTTTATGATGTTTTCTAAAAAATTGTTTGGCAATGATGACTTTGTCTTCCAAGTGTTAGTCGCTGAGTCGTGTCCAGCTCTTTGTGACCCCATGCACTGTTGCCCGCCAGGCTCCTCTGTCAGTGGGATTCTCCAGGGAAGAATACTGGAGTGGGTTGCATGTCCTTCTCCAGGGGATCTTCCTGACACAAGGACTGAACCCACATCTCCAGTACTGCAGGCAGATTCTTTACCATTTGAGCTACTTGGGAAGCCCTTAATCTTCCAAAATACTCTCTTACGTAGGATCATAGATTGTGATTTTAGTTACAAAGAGGTAATGTAATATTCTAAGATAGATATATACAGGCCTGTGTATTTGTGAGTTATATCCCCAAATGTATTAATTTATAAGGTAAATGTTTAGAACACGAATGATTTTGTGATTGAAGAGTATCATAAATGGTAATAATGATCCCAAACTAGTTTTCTGAAGACCACCGAAGCCCAGTGTACTGCAGTGAACTAGGCCATCCATGTAACTTCTCTAGTCAGCTTGTCTTGTTAGACCTTTTACTTGTTTTTGAATATGTTCTTTTCTTACCATTGCTGAGAGTTTTTAACAAGTCCTTTCTCAGCAATGTATTTTGCAAATACTTTTTCCCAGATTGTAGCTTTTCTCTTCATTTTTTAATTAGGGTTTTCAAGGACAAGAAGTTTTTAACCTTGCTAAAGTCTATCAATTTTATTTTCTGCTTTGTTTTTACTTTAAAATTTGTGTGTGTGTGTCATACTTGATTAGCAATGATAATTAGCAGTGTTTAGGTATACAGCAGAGTGATTCAGTTGTACAAATAAATGTTTCTGTTCTTTTTCATTTTTTTTTTTTTTCCCAATTTAAGTTACTACAGAATATTGAGAGAATTCCCTGTGCTGGATAGTAGGTCCTTGTTAATTTTCTGTTTTAACTATAGCAGTGTATACTGTCATTCTCAAACTCCCATCCTACCCTTTCCTCTTTTCTCTGCAATAATCATATATTCCTACTCTAAGTCTGTGAAGCTGTTACTGTTTTGAAAATAAGTTCATTTGTATCATTTTTAAAGATTGCACATGTAAGCAATATCCTATAATTGTCCTTCTCTATCTGACTTTCACTGAGGAGGATAATCTCTGGGTCCCTCCATGTTGCTGCAATGGTGTTATTTCATTCTTTTTAATGGCTACGTGTGGGCTTCCCAGGTGGCTCAGTGATAAAAGAATCCACTTGCTAATAAGCAGGAGACACAGGTTTGATCCTTGGGTAGGGAGGATCCTCTGGAAAGGAAATGACAACCCACTCCAGTATTCTTGCCTGGGAAATCCCATGGGAATCCTGGTAGGCTACAGTCCACGGGGTCACAAAAGAGTTGGACACAGCTTAGCAGCTAAACAACAATATTCCTGTGTGTGTGTGTGTGTGTATCACATCTTCTTTATCCATCCCTCTGTTGATAGACATTTAAGCTGCGTCCATGTCTAGACTTTTATAAACAAGGCTGCAGTCAGCAGTGGTGTGCATGTATCCGTTCAAACCACGTGTTTCTCCAGACATGTGCAAAAAAGTGGAATTGCTGGATCATATGGTAGCTCTATTTTTATTTTTTTGAGGAACATCCATACTGTTCTTCATAGTGGTTGTAACAGTTTACAGTCCCACAAACAGTGTAGGAGGGTTCTCTTTTTTCCACCCCTTCTCCATTATTTATTATTTGTAGAGTTTTTGATGATAGCCATTCTGACTTGTGTGAGGTAATATCTGATTTTAGTTTCCTTTTGCATTTCTCTTATAATTAGTGATGTTAACCGTCTTTCACGTGCCTCATAGCCATCTGTATTTCTTCTTTGGAGGAGTGTCTATTTAGTTCTTCTGCCCATTTTTTGATTGGGATTTTTGTTTTTATGATATTGAGCCACATGAGCTGTTTTTATTTTTTCAGTTTTATTTCTTTATTTTTTTACTTTACAATATTGTATTGGTTTTGCCATACATTGGCATATGAATCCGTCATGGGTGTACATGTGTTTCCCATCCTGAACCCCTCTCCCACCTCCCTTCGCATCCCATGCCTCTGGGTCATCCCAGTGCACCAGCCCTGAGCACCCTGTCTCATGCATCGAACCTGGACTGGCGATTTGTTTCATATGTGATAATTTACATATTTCAATGCCATTCTCCCATATCATCCCACCCTCACCCTCTCCCACAGAGTCCAAAAGACTGTTCTATACATCTGTGTCTCCTTTGTTCTCTCGCATACAGAGTTATCGTTACCATCTTTCTAAATTCCATATATATGCATTAGTGTACTGTATTGATGCTTTTCTTTCTGGCTTACTTCACTCTGTATAATAGGCTCCAGTTTCATCCACCTCATTAGAACTGATTCAAAAGTATTCTTTTTAATGGCTGAGTAATACTCCATTGTGTATATGTACCACAGCTTTCTTATCCATTCGTCTGCTGATGGACATCTAGGTTGCTTCCATGTCCTGGCTATTATAAACAGTACTGCGATGAACGTTGGGGTACACGTGTCTCTTTTGATTCGATTTCCTCGGTGTGCGTGCCCAGCAGTGGGATTGCTGGGTCATATGGCAGTTCTATTTCCAGTTTTTTAAGGAATCTTCACACTGTTCTCCATAGTGGCTGTACTAGTTGGCATTCTCTTTTCTCCGCACCCTCTCCAGCATTTAAAGCTTGTAGATTTTTGGATAGCAGCCATTCTGACTGGCGGGAAATGGTACCTCAGTGTGGTTTTGATATGCATTTCTCTGATAATGAGTGACGTTGAGCATCTTTTCATGTGTTTGTTAGCCATCTGTGTGTCTTCTTTGGAGAAATGTCTGTTTAGTTCTTTGGCCCACTTTTTGATTGAGTCGTTTATTTGATTGGATTTATCTCTGGGGTTTCTATTTTGTTCCATTGATCTATATTTCTGTCTTTGTGCCAGTACCATACTGTCTTGATGATTGTGGCTTTGTAGTAGAGACTGAAGTCAGGCAGGTTCATTCCTCCAGTTCCATTCTACTTTCTCAAGATTGCTTTGGCTATTCAAAGTTTTTTGTATTTCCATACAGATTGTGAAATTATTTGTTCTACTTCTGGGAAAAATACTGTTGGTAGCTTGATAGGACTTCATTCAATCTATAGATTGCTTCTTCTGATCCATGAACACGATTTCTCCATCTATTTGTGTCCTCTTTGATTTCTTTCACCAGTGTTTTATAGTGTTCTACATATAGGTCTTTTGTTTCTTTAGGTAGATATATTCCTAAGTATTTTATTCTTTTCGTTGCAGTGGTGAATGAAATTTTTTCCTTGATTTCTCTTTCTGTTTTCTCATTGTTAGTGTATAGGAATGCAGGGGATTTCTGTGTGTTGATTTTATATCCTGCAACTTTACTATATTCATTGATTAGCTCTAGCAATTTTCTGGCAGAGTCTTTAGGGCTTTCTATATAGAGAATCATGTCATCTGCAAACAGTGAGAGTTTTACTTCTTATTTTCCAATTTGGATTCCTTTTCTTTCTTTTTCTGCTCTGATTGCTGTGGCCAAAACTTCCANCTTTGTTTTTACTTTAAAATTTTTGTGTGTGTGTCATACTTGATTAGCAATGATAATTAGCAATGTTTAGGTATACAGCAGAGTGATTCAGTTGTACAAATAAATGTTTCTGTTCTTTTTCTTTTTTTCCCAATTTAAGTTACTACAGAATATTGAGAGAATTCCCTGTGCTGGATAGTAGGTCCTTGTTAATTTTCTGTTTTAACTATAGCAGTGTATACTGTCATTCTCAAACTCCCATCCTACCCTTTCCTCTTTTCTCTGCAATAATCATATATTCCTACTCTAAGTCTGTGAAGCTGTTACTGTTTTGAAAATAAGTTCATTTGTATCATTTTTAAAGATTGCACATGTAAGCAATATCCTATAATTGTCCTTCTCTGTCTGACTTTCACTGAGTAGGATAATCTCTGGGTCCCTCCATGTTGCTGCAAATGGTGTTATTTCATTCTTTTTAATGGCTACGTGTGGGCTTCCCAGGTGGCTCAGTGATAAAAGAACCCACTTGCTAATAAGCAGGAGACACAGGTTTGATCCTTGGGTAGGGAGGATCCTCTGGAAAGGAAATGACAACCCACTCCAGTATTCTTGCCTGGGAAATCCCATGGGAATCCTGGTAGGCTACAGTCCACGGGGTCACAAAAGAGTTGGACACAGCTTAGCAGCTAAACAACAATATTCCTGTGTGTGTGTGTGTGTGTATCACATCTTCTTTATCCATCCCTCTGTTGATAGACATTTAAGCTGCGTCCATGTCTAGACTTTTATAAACAAGGCTGCAGTCAGCAGTGGTGTGCATGTATCCGTTCAAACCACGTGTTTCTCCAGACATGTGCAAAAAAGTGGAATTGCTGGATCGTATGGTAGCTCTATTTTTATTTTTTTGAGGAACAGCCATACTGTTCTTCATAGTGATTGTACCAGTTTACAGTCCCACAAACAGTGTAGGAGGGCTCTCTTTTTTCCACCCCTTCTCCACTATTTATTGTTTGTAGATTTTTTGATGATGGCCATTCTGACTTGTGTGAGGTAATCTCTGATTTTAGTTTCCTTTTGCATTTGTCTAATAATTACTGTTAACCGTCTTTCACGTGCCTCATAGCCATCTGTATTTCTTCTTTGGAGGAGTGTCTATTTAGGTCTTCTGCCCATTTTTTGATTGGGGTTTTTGTTTTTATGATATTGAGCCACATGAGCTGTTTTTATTTTTTCAGTTTTATTTATTTATTTTTTTACTTTACAATATTGTATTGGTTTTGCCATACATTGGCATGAATCCGTCATGAGTGTACATGTGTTCCCCATCCTGAACCCCTCTCCCACCTCCCTTCGCATCCCATGCCTCTGGGTCATCCCAGTGCACCAGCCCTGAGCACCCTGTCTCATGTATCGAACCTGGACTGGCGATTTGTTTCACATGTGATAATTTACATATTTCAATGCCATTCTCCCATATCATCCCACCCTCACCCTCTCCCACAGAGTCCAAAAGACTTCTATACATCTGTGTCTCTTTTGTTCTCTCGCATACAGAGTTATCGTTACCATCTTTCTAAATTCCATGTATATGCATTAGTATACTGTATTGATGCTTTTCTTTCTGGCTTACTTCACTCTGTATAATAGGCTCCAGTTTCATCCACCTCATTAGAACTGATTCAAAAGTATTCTTTTTAATGGCTGAGTAATACTCCATTGTGTATATGTACCACAGCTTTCTTATCCATTCGTCTGCTGATGGACATCTAGGTTGCTTCCATGTCCTGGCTATTATAAACAGTACTGCGATGAACGTTGGGGTACACATGTCTCTTTTGATTCGATTTCCTCGGTGTGCGTGCCCAGCAGTGGTATTGCTGGGTCATATGGCAGTTCTATTTCCAGTTTTTTAAGGAATCTTCACTCTGTTCTCCATAGTGGCTGTACTAGTTTGCATTGTCTTTTCTTCACACCCTCTCCAGCATTTATTGCTTGTAGATTTTTGGATAGCAGCCATTCTGACTGGCGGGAAATGGTACCTCAGTGTGGTTTTGATATGCATTTCTCTGATAATGAGTGATGTTGAGCATCTTTTCATGTGTTTGTTAGCCATCTGTGTGTCTTCTTTGGAGAAATGTCTGTTGAGTTCTTTGGCCCACTTTTTGATTGGGTCGTTTATTTGATTGGATTTATCTCTGGTGTTTCTATTTTGGTCCATTGATCTATATTTCTGTCTTTGTGCCAGTACCATACTGTCTTGATGATTGTGGCTTTGTAGTAGACTGAAGTCAGGCAGGTTGATTCCTCCAGTTCCATTCTTCTTTCTCAAGATTGCTTTGGCTATTCAAAGTTTTTTGTATTTCCATACAGATTGTGAAATTATTTATTCTACTTCTGAGAAAAATACTGTTGGTAGCTTGATAGGACTTCATTCAATCTATAGATTGCTTCTTCTGATCCATGAACACGATTTCTCCATCTATTTGTGTCCTCTTTGATTTCTTTCACCAGTGTTTTATAGTGTTCTACATATAGGTCTTTTGTTTCTTTAGGTAGATATATTCCTAAGTATTTTATTCTTTTCGTTGCAGTGGTGAANAAGTCAAATAAATTAGCTAACTCTACACCTAAAGCAACTAGAAAAGGAAGAAATGAAGAACTCCAGGGTTAGTAGAAGGAAAGAAATCTTAAAAATTAGGGCAGAAATAAATGCAAAAGAAACAAAAGAGACCATAGCAAAAATCAAAAAAAAAAAAAAAAGCTGGTTATCTTTGAGAAGATAAATAAAATTGACAAACCATTAGCCAGACTCATCAAGAAACAAAGGTAGAAAAATCAAATCAACAAAATTAGAAATGAAAATGGATAGATCACAACAGACAACACAGAAATATAAAGGATCATAAGAGACTACTATCAGCAACTATATGCCAATGAAATGGACAACTTGGAAGAAATGGACAAATTCTTAGAAAAGTACAACTTTCCAAAATGGAACCAGGGAGAAATAGAAAATCTTAACAGACCCATCACAAGCACAGAAATTGAAACTGTAATCAGAAATCTTCCAAGAAACAAAACCCCAGGACCAGACGGCTTCACAGCTGAATTCTACCAAAAATTTAGAGAAGAGCTAACACCTATCCTACTCAAACTCTTCCAGAAAATCACATGAGCTGTTTTTAAATTTTGGAGGCTAATCCTTTGAAAAAAAATAAAGCAATAGCCTATCAATTTTGTTAATGAGTTATATTTTTGGCATTGTATTTAAGAAATCTTTGCTTAAACCAAACTTATAAACATTTTCTCTGAGGCTTTCAGGCTTTATATTTAGGCCTGTAGTCTATTTTGAGTTATTTTTTGCAAATAATGCAAAAACATAAGATTATCATAAATCTGCATATGCATCTCTGAGAGAATGTGTACTGGGTTTTACGGTATTTCAGGGACTACCACAGTATAGTGCCAAGTGCAATGCTATTATTTCACAATGTTTTCTCAATGAAATAATTATGCAGCTGTTCTTTAATAGTTATACCTCTTTTGAAGATGAGGGAAATGAAATACAGAGAGATCGTGCAGCTTAAAGATGAGTGTAAACAGCAACGAAGCCACCTTACCTCACTCTGAAAGTCATACACTGTCCAGAGTTGTAAAAAGAAAATTGTTTTCAGCAATACATTTCCTATGCTGTGAATAACCTGTACAGATCACAAATAAACATTCCTTTCCACCTTTGCCTCCCCATTGGAGCCTGGACATCCTGGATTCTGAACCCTTGAGCCCTACCCAGCTTGCCCTCAAATCCAGCTTGACCTTTGGCCTTAATGCCCAGGTGAATGGATAAACTGAAGCCCTGTTGAAAGGATTAAACGGGTATATGGATAAGCAAACTGTAGCATATCATCCAAATGGAATTTGACTCAGCACACAACAGAGGTGAATTTCAAATGCATTATGCTGATAGAAGCTACAGTCAAAAGGCTACATTTATATGACATTTTTGAAAGTCACTCAGTTGTGTCCAACTCTGTGCAACCCCATGGACTGTAGCCTGCTAGGCTGCTTTGTCCATGGAATTCTCCAGGCCAGAATACTTGGAGTAGGTAGCCTTTCCCTTCTCCAAAGGGAGAGGGGATCTTCCCAACTCAGGGGTTGGACCCAGGTCTCCCGCAATGCAAGCGAATTCTTCACTATCTGAGCACCAGGGAAGCCCACAAATACTGGAGTGAGAAGCCTACCCCTTCTCCAGGGGATCTTCCCGACCCAGGATAAAACCAGGGTCTTCTGTATTGCAGGCAGATTCTTTACCAGCTGACCTACCAGGGAAGGCCTTAGAAAAGGCACAGAAAATAAATCAGTGGTTGCCAGGGAATGGAGGTGCAGAAAAGATTGTCTCCAAAGGAGCCCAAGGAAATTTGGGAATAGTTGAAAAAAATTTGTTTCATGTTTCCATTAGGGTGTTGTCTAGACAATTGTAGGGTTTCCCTGGTGGCCTGCAATGCAGGAGACCTGGGTTCAGTCCCTAGGTTGGGAAGATCCCCTGAAGGAGGGCATGGCAACCCACTCCAGTATTCTTGCCTGGAAAATCTCCATGGACTGAGGAGCCTGGTGGCTACAGTCTGTGGGGTCACAAAGAGTCGGAACTGTTCTCAATAAAGTTTAGATTTTACTTTATGTAAAAAATTTACTCAATAGACATGACTAAAAGGCATACATGCAGATTTTCAATTAATAAAACTCTTTTATTCTGATAAACCAGAATGGACCAACTGAGTTAATCAGCCTGATTATTCTAAAAGAATATGAGAAGTCGCTAAGCAATGAAAATCCTCTGGGCTCCCCTGAGCAGCAGCCAGATCTATTCCTGCTCACAGCAAGTGCCTGGTCAATGGCCATTGATTTGACTTCAGCCAGGATTCAGCTGTTGCTTCTTTGGGAGTGGGAATCCCAGGAACTTCACAACTTTTAAGTTTTGTTTTGTTTATGAGTCAAAAGCAAGCATCTGTTTTTAAGAAAAGTTCATTAAGACTTAAAGACACTTGAAGCAAAGCATATAGGATCTTGGCCTGGTGTCTGTGTGCAGAGATATTTGACAACAGTGATGCTCTTTGTTGCCAGAAACCCTGCTGCCTATTAGAACATTTCAGTGTATTACCATACCTAGCTTTTGTCTACCAGCCTTTTGTAAGTAGTCATAATGGGCAGTTTGTATGCTGGTGTTCCTCATGTAAATGAGGTCATTATCCTTTTAAAGGTATGAAGTCTCCTGTATGTGATGGAGCTTTCTAAGAAACAGACTTGACCTTTCTTTCCCCTATTCCGGATGCCTGCAGAGCCTGCACTCATTAGCTAGAATTTGACTCCATGACATTTTTACTTAATTTTCTTTTTCCCTCTATGTTGGACACATGGGGCAACCATTTATGTTCTTTCTTGACCTGAGATGCTCTCTAATCTCTTTCCAGCTGTGGCATTTGTCATTCAGTCACATCAGGATGTGGTGACCCTTCTTTCCCCACTGCAATTCCCAACTGTTAATTGATTCATTTTAGAGAAGGAACTAGACACAGTCCTATGGACTTAGCACCATTTAATTTGCATTAGCCAGAACAGTGGTAAGAAAAGCAATTTCCTCTGGAGTGGAAACATATTCTTTATACGGTAGTAGAGGAAACAAATAATAATATTTTTTAAAGGTTTTAATGTTTTAAGTGCTGTGGATGATAAGTTGAAAGGCATTATTTCCCTCTATTAGTGTTGATGACAATAATTGTAAAAAGCATAAAAAATAATTCAAATTCAGATCTTTTTTTTATTACGAAGCACATACGGTAAATCACTATGCTAAGAAATCACTGTGATATCTACCATCAATCTGCCAAAAACTGTGCTGACCACCTTGTGTCCTCAGAGCCTAACTAGGTGAGCTTCAGTAAGCCAATCTGAAGAGAGAGGGACACAGATTCGGAGAGAGGAAGTAACTTGCTCAAGGTCACCCCTTTGCCATGACAAGGACCAGAGCTCCAGGATGCCCGGACACTCAGTCCATGCTTCTCACCACTGCCTGCTGAATAATAAGGCACTAACAAAGACATCCCGGAGAAGGCAGTGGCACCCCACTCCAGTACGCTTGCCTGGAAAATCCCATGGACGGAGGAGCCTGGTGGGCTGCAATCCATGGAGTCGCTAAGAGTTGGGCACCACTGAGCGACTTCACTTTCACGCATTGGAGAAGGAAATGGCAACCCACTCCAATATTCTTGCCTGGAGAATCCCAGGGACAGAGGAGCCCAGTGGGCTGCCATCTATGGGCTCGCACAGAGTCGGACACGACTGAAGCGACTTAGCAGCAGCAGCAGCAGGAATAAAGACATCCATCGAAGTGTCAAGGACGTTGTTAGACACTTTAAAAACTGTGTAAATTGTGATCCACGCTATGATTCTGATGGACTTCGTTTCTGGACTTGGAATACTCTATTTACAGGTTATTAGAACTTAATAAAATGTAGAACCTTAGAACTATAGGCTAGCACTATGAGTTTTAAAGGCATTGCTCAGTTTATTCAAACATGGGCTTTAATTGATCATATAATATATGCATTTAGACTCATAAGGTAAACCATCTACCCTTCAGCAATCTGCTCATCTTAAGGTGTGAATGGATAAAGGGATAGGAGATTTCAGTATAGCCTGATACATTTTATGATACAAGTGTACTCAGGAATTATCCAAACAAAGAAGAGGGCAGTTTATGTCAGGTGTATGTGTGTGTGCTCAGTCATGTTTGAGTCTTTGAGACCCCTATGGACTGTAGCCCTCCAGGCTCCTCTGTCCATGGGATTCTCCAGGCAAGAGTGCTAGAGTTGGTTGCCATTTCCATGTCCAGGGGATCTTCCCAACCCAGGGATTGAACCCACATCTCCCACATCTTTGGCCTTGGCAGGTGAATTCTCTACCATGGGGTGGGCTTATCACTGAAGGTGTCCCAGAGCAGGTCATGTGAGCTGAGCTGTGGGATGGGAAGCAGAAAGGAAGGTTTGTGTGAGAGGCAGGGAGGCATGCATCAGTAATGACTGGATCAAAAGGTGTGCTGGAGGGAGTGTTAATGTGACTGTCCTTGGTATCTTCTTAATGTGGAGGGGGATGAACATAGTAACTTGTTCTTATAACTCTCTTGCTTAAGTTACACAGAGCACCCTTTTGTATCTCTTTTATTCTGGTAGCATCTTCTTGGCAGGAGACATTTCTAGTTCTGTGGCAGATGCTCCCCATCAGCCACAGAGCTCAGTTGCTTGGGAGGGAAACAAAGGATGGATTGCTCACATGTTAACTGTAACTCTCCAAGTTCATGGCTACGTCTTGTTTCTTGAGCAGAATTTTAGCCCTTAAAACTCCTGCTGATTGTTTCTAGTTGAAAAGAAAAATGAAAGAAGACAAAGAAGAAGGATCTGTTTCTTTCTGAGGAGGAATGAATGAATATTGGGAATTTTCCTAATTTTCATGCTAGAACATAGGCTTTGTCACCTCCCTGCCTGACATCTAAGAAGTGTAGAGATCTTTCCTTGAATGATGATGATTATATTCTAGATACGTAGAAGTATTAAACATAGTTCTGTGACCTAGCCTATATAATTATTATAAATAAACCTATGCTAAATAAAAGAGACTATTACATAACTCTTAGGGCAAGTCAGTCAGTAGTACCAGCTATATTATCCTGCTAATAATAAACCTTTCCATTTGATTTCTTCTATTACTTTGAAGATTTATAAATGTCTCTTTCTCTTTTTTCCTTCAAGAGATTGGTAAACACTTTTATTTCCTTCTAGTTTTTCCATGGTTTGTTATTTTAACTTTTTACTCATTAGGTATTTTATATATATATATATATATATATAATATATGTATACTTATCTATTTGTATAACATAGGAGATAAGTATCTAATTTGTTTCCCCCCCAAGTAATCATTAAATCATTTGTTAAATTATGTTTCCCTGCTATATTGATTTATGATATCTCTTCTATCATATTTTAAGTTCATACACAGAATGGAGAAGGAAATGGCACCCTACTCCAGTAGTCTTGTCTGGAAAATCCTATGGACAGAGGAGCCTGGTAGGCTCCAGTTTATGAGGTTGCAAAAAATTGGATACGACTGAGCAACTTCGCTCACTCACTCACACGGAATGGATTTCTGTGTTATCAGCTCTATCATATTTATCTTGTTTTTCTTATACAACCACCACTCATTTTAAAGGTCACAGTTTTATAAAGTTTTTTGATATAAACTAGGGCTAAATTTCTTCATTAACTCTCCTTTAAAACGTCTCCATTCTTATCAGGGCATCTTCTGTTTTTCTTAGCATCATTCCACAAACCCAACAAGATTCTCTAAGAATATTACTGTAGATGTTTTCATAAGATTATAAATTTATATCGCTTGCTGGGGTCAATTGAAAGCAGTCCATCTAAAGCCTGTTCTCTAGACTTTTGTTTCTTTCTTAAGTATATTTGATGTTTCTTCTTCCCTTTGTTTAGTTTGAATATAGATAGTCCACTTGTAGAAAACTATAGCTGAATAATTTGGCTTTTCCTACTTTATTAGCATTAAACTGTTTTTCCATAGTGCAGGCCTGTCTCTGCTTCATTCTTTCCACATACAACACACAACTAAAAGACCTTTCTTTCTGTTCCAGCTTTTTAAAAGATTCTGCTTTCTCCTGCTGTTGGCGTTCTTAGAGGGCTCTCTCTGGCCTGGCCACTGTTTGCTGTCATCCTGAGGCCACTGCCCCTTCAGCAGTTCATGCCCTCTCTTGCTTAGTTTGAGCCCATCAGAGTTCCCTGAGACGTTACATCAGTTTCTCTAGGTTCCACTCCCTACTTAGGGTAACTTGTCACTGTGTTGTCACTGTAGCTTGTGAGACCCTTTTATTCCTCTTGGAGGCATATATGTTTTTTTTAAGAGTCTCTGGCCACAGATTTATAAAATATTTTCCCAGAACTCTCTGAACTGCCTGATCAGCCCAGCTAAATAAATTTTATATTTCTTCCCTTGGCTGCTATAATCTTTGGAATGATATATTCCCAGCCTCCCAAGTTCCCATCATTGCTCCTCACTAATAGTTTTTCTGGTCATATGTGAGTGAAAATTTGAAATGTTGATTTTTTTTCCCCCTCCAGTCATCTAAAAGATACTATTGCAAGTGTCTCAACAAAAATTTGTTGAATGCTTTTGTTTCTGGAGAGGTAAGGGATTTTCCCAACTCTAGATGTCTCCAGGTATAACAGAAACATGAACCATGAGATTAACTTGAACAGTGGATGGAGGAAAAGAATATCTGGTACAGCAGGATCTTGGAGAGACTGGGACCAGTGGAGAAGCACAGAGAAGTTACCAATCTCAGGGTGTTTGTGTGTGTGTGTGTATTAGGTAAGTGGAGTAGGGGAGGGGAGGGGAAGTGCACATGCCCAGGCTGAATTTTACCAGCGTAGGCAGAATCCGGTCCACAGTAGCATGCAAACGATCTGTTGCAAGCTCTCAGTGACCTATACCGTGGACAGTGTTGGAGTCACCCTTGCTAACTGTCTTGACACTACACCAAGGATGATGAAGTGTCAAGAACCCACAAAATTATATTTATGGAGAAATATGTAGATAATTTTAAATAAAATCAAGCTATATAAAATGTTTCCTTTTCCTGTATCCTCTTCTCTGCTTTTCAAAATACTCCTCACTTTTGAGATTTCTCGTCAGTGATTCCCTCATGTTGGAGCTTTACCTGATAGACCCAGGTGGTCTCAGCTACCCTCTCCTTTGTGTTTTCACCTCTGCCTCTTGTATTATGATTATTTATGGGTCTCTCATCCTCATTTTGACTTTGAACCCTCAACAGCAGATACCATTCCTTGTTATTTTTCTGTTTCCAGTGTATACTGTGTGACAATATATGTGTATAAATATACACACATTACTATATAGTAGTTTCTAGATACGTTAGTAAAACATAATGTTAATTATATGCTTAAAGGTATTCGGCCTGCTTGACCCACATGAATTAAGACACAAAAATGTCTTAATTTTAAGTGTTTGCTTTTAAACTGTCACCATCAAATAGAAGTTACAAAGTAGTATTTGAGCTCAATATTAAAATTTTTTTTCTTTTTTCTCAAAAAGGTTTGAGATGTTTACAATGCAATAAACTTATTTGTCAATAGTTCTCACGTGAATGAAAACTCTCAGATGGCAGAGGATTTTGTCCATGACTGGTAGAGGATACTTATGTATATCTATTATGTGTGTGTATGGATGAATGGTAGGATATTAAAGTGGATATGGTTTCTTATCCTTTGGATACCTTAAAACTGATGAGTATGTATATTTAACTTGGG
This sequence comes from Oreotragus oreotragus, assembly GCA_006410675.1. Lineage (NCBI taxonomy): Eukaryota > Metazoa > Chordata > Mammalia > Artiodactyla > Bovidae > Oreotragus > Oreotragus oreotragus. The sequence goes on along the minus strand of SJYX01022866.1, from coordinate 61,613 downwards.
GTGTGGTATTTTGAAGATATTTTCAATATTCTAGAAGTTAAGAAAAAACAAATTTATCTACAACAAATCTTAACAGTTTTTAAAGCTTTATAACGTTTTCCTTTGGGTCAGACTTATCAGTTGAATAACACTGGTTATCACGTAGAAACAAAACTCCAGTTGGCTGTTAATCATGCATCACCTTTGATTTTGTAAAAATTTTAAATCCAGTTATTGTTACTAGCTCCAGTTTGTTTAGAGGGAGGAGGATTTCAAAAAAATGAAGAATATGCAGAAAGCATATTAAAAGAACTTTTGATCATCATTTCAGTTCAGTTGCTCAGTCGTGTCCAACTCTTTGTGACCCCATGAACCGCAGCACACCAGGCCTCCCTGGTCATCAGCAACTCCCAGAGGTTACCCAAACTCATGTCCATTGAGTCGACGATGCCATCCAGCCATCTCATCCTCTGTCTTTCCTTTCTCCTCCTGCCCTCAGTCTTTCCGAGCATCAGGGTCTTTTCAAATGAGTCAGCTCTTCGCATCAGGTGGCCAAAGTATTGGAGTTTCAGCTTCAACATCAGTCCTTCCATCAGTCCATCCAGACCCAGGACTGATCTCTTTTAGGATGGACTGGTTGGATCTCCTTGCAGACCAAGGGAATCTCAAGAGTCTTCTCCAACACCACAGTTCAAAATCATCAATTATTTGGTGCTCAGCTTTCTTTATAGTCTGACTCTCACATCTGTACATGACTACTGGAAGAACCATAGCCTTGACTAGATGGACCTTTGTTGACAAAGAAATATCTCTGTTTTTTAATATGCTGTCTAGGTTGGTCATAATTTTCCTTCCAAGGAGCAAGCATCTTTTAATTTCATGGCTGAAATCACCATCTGCAGTGATTTTGGAGCCCCAAAAAATAAAGTCAGCTACTGTTTCCACTGTTTCCCCATCTCTTTGCCATGAAGTGATGGGACTGAATGCCATGATCTTAGTTTTCTGAATGTTGATCATAAGCTGAATTAATTTCATTCTATATGTAATTTCATGGACATTTTTACTCAGTTTTTTTTTTTTTTTTGCAACTCTGCAGTAAGGATGCACCTTACAATGTGCTTATCGCTCAGTGGTGTCCAAATTTTGCAACCCCATGGACTGTAGCTCCCGCCAGGCTCCTCTGTCTATGGGGATTCTCCAGGCAAGAATACTAGAGTGGGTTGTCATGCCCTCCTCCAGCAGATCTTCCAAACTAGAGACTACCCAGGTCCCTTCCATTGCAGGCAAATTCTTTACCATCTGAGCCCTCAGGGAAGCCTTTAGTGGTGTGTTATATTTTCTTGCAGTGTTTCTTTCTTTCTTTCTTTTTTTTTNATGCCCTCCTCCAGCAGATCTTCCAAACTAGAGACTACCCAGGTCCCTTCCATTGCAGGCAAATTCTTTACCATCTGAGCCCTCAGGGAAGCCTTTAGTGGTGTGTTATATTTTCTTGCAGTGTTTCTTTCTTTCTTTCTTTTTTTTTTGAATCTTTTCTTATTGATTCATTAAATATGCAGGTAATTTATAACCACAGAATTTTAATCATCAGAGAACATGATTATTTTATTCAGAGTTTGTATGGTTCAGGTGCCAGATTGTCTGAATCAAGATCCTGTGTCACCTAGGACATCTCCTTAATGTTTCTGGGACTCAATTTTCTCATCTGTAAATTGGGGATAATAATATGTACTTCATAAAGTCTTTGTGAAAATTGAATGAGAAGATACTTGAAATGTGTTAAGCTTTTCTTCTTCTTCTACCTTGTTCCAACCTGTCAGTGCCAGAAAGAGTTAATGCTTCTCCCCAGTTGCCAAAATTACCAGTAAGAGAAATTAACTGAAAATCTTGCAAGATGGGACATTATTTTATTTTATTATGCAAATAAATTTGACCTCCAGAGATTATTTATTTTGCTTCAGAAGCCTAATTTCTTCTGTACGGCTAACCAAACAGTTTATTCCATTTTGTGCAACAATTTATAATGAACCTTAAAAGAAGTACTGATTATCTTAGAGTTTTTGGCTCAATTACCTGTTTCAAATGCTCAATGACTAAGGAAAGCATGTCATTTTCTCCTCTCCTGCACCATGGAGTATAACAATAGACTGTGAATAGAGCAAATCAGAGATACAAATACCAGTATAAGGGGCCCATTGTGTTTCATGTGTAGCCTTGTCATATGGTTTTAATTTAGGTCACCTGATTGATTGTGACATCCAGAAAGATAGCACATTGTCCTCTCTTGGAATCTCTAAACACTTTAATATTCCTGTTCTTCTCTGTCCATTTTGCTTCCAAACCTTAAGTGAAATGGAATTACAGCATGCACTTTGTTTTCCTGTGCTAAGTGATTATCTCTGCAGTGCAATTTTGTGATTAGGCAAGATGGCATGCATACACTCAGCTAATGCTGATTTCCCCCAGGGTGCAGAAACAGGTAAATTCATAATGAATTGATGTTGTGCTTTGATTTCAAATGCATGTGAAACCTCACCATACTTAGTAGTTTTATTTTAAAAATGTATTTAATTATTCTAAAATTAAAAATGAACTTTAGAAAATGGCATTTAAACATAAGTCAAGGGTGCTAACTGCTTATGAATGTTAATCCCCTTCAAAAAGTGGAAAAACAAATGTACCTGACATAAATTGGGTTAGGGGTGTCTTTGAAAATCTTTTCAATTATTTATATTCATTCTGATTAATTCAAAAAATCTGAATGCAGCTAGGTATTAGTATTGTCAGGTACTAAGATTCCTTATTTTGAAAACTACCGTAGTTATTTAACTAATTGCTATCATGGTATTGCCACAGTTGTTTGGGTGTCATTCAGTGGGAGTAGTGGGTGGAGGGAGAGGCAGGGGAGAAGTTAGGAGTTAATGGTTGGCACAAAATATTTTCTTTAGCTATTTTCTTTGATGTTTTAAAAACAATCTTTGTCCATGACGGTGAGAGACCAGTTTTAAGGAGGATTTAGCATTTTCAAAATTAGACACATTTTGACCAGATTATAAAAGCAAATTGATTAGTACTCAAACCATACCTTTTACTGATTTACTTAGAATAAGCATTGACTGCAATATTGTGAAACTTGAAGTGAGAAACATAATAATGCAATTTCTCAATCTTATTTCAATTGAAATTCTTTTTGTAAAAAATATTAACATTAATCAGAACTCCTTGTAGGTAATGCTAGAGCAGGTTACTTGGCTACAGTTCTTTGATTAGCTCCTTCTTCCCACACTTTAATCTCTAGTGTAGTGTCCAGTATACAGTAAGAGTACAATAAACCTTAACCGTATTATCATTCTCATTATCTTGCCATTGAGTAAAAATTGTACCTTTAATAAGTTGATAGTTTATTTCCAATAATAAAGCACATTAATTTGGAATAAAATACTTTTATTCAAAATTCAAGGGGAAACCAACCCATTAAAATTTTTCATCTCCTTTTATGGTCCAATTATGTGTTCTGTGAACCATCGGTAATGTTCTTTCTGATTGAAGTGTTTCACTTTCCTACATGTTCTATTTTCATTTGCCCTGAGGGATATGATACTCTCAAAGTTGTCCTCCTAGTTTTGGACACCCATCTGCTGCTAAGTCACTTCAGTCGTGTCTGACTCTGTGCGACCCCATAGACGGCAGCCCACCAGGCTCCCCCATCCCTGGGATTCTCCAGGCAAGAGCACTGGAGTGGGGTGCCATTGCCTTCCCCCAGACACCTATCTAGCAGGGGTGAATTGCCTACAGCTTCAGCGTTCACTCTGCCACACTTTGCATACTTAGCAAGGTAAGCACTTCATAAGTATTCTCCACAGGCGATTCGTTGGCCCGTACCTTCTATCCAAGGCACCAGCAGGAAAACTGCAGATGTTTATTTCTCGCACAGTGGGGCTGTTGGATATAACTCTTGGGGCAGAGTTAGGAAAGATAAGAGGTAACACAGGAATGATGAAAAGGAGCCTGGATTGGAGACAAAACACTTATGGATTGTAGTCTTAGTCCTATTTAGTAACTTAGGCCAAACTTTATAGCTTCTTTGAACCTTAAAAAGTTATTTTAAGGTATTCAAAAGTTATTATGGAGTTTTTAAAATTTGTTTTTGTCTGTCTCCTGCTGGTCTGGTTCAGTTCAGTTCAGTCGCTCAGTCGTGTCCGACTCTTTGCGACCCCATGAATCGCAGCACGCCTTGTTGGAATTGCCCAGTGGCCATGGTATAAGACCAGGGTCTGAGCCTCTGGATCTAGGAAGCGGTCACTGATATAAAACAAAATATCTCCCATATAGCATCTCATAAGGGCTAAGACCAACCTGTTCCTTAGGGGCAATATGGGTATGGAGGACAGCTATGGGTAAAGCCTCCTTCCATTCAAGGGAAGTCTCCTGGGTTATCTTTGTTATTGGTGATTTTAAGAGTTGGTTGGCTCTTTCTACTTTTCCTGAAGACTGAGGCCTCCAGACACAATGGAAGTAATAAGTAATGCCCAATGCTTTAGAGACCCCTTGGGTGACCTTAGAAGTAAATGATGTCCTATTATCACTTTGTGATAACCTGGGCAGACCAAATCTTGGAATGATTTCATGGAGCATTTTTTTTTTTAACTACCTCCTCAGCCTTCTCAGTCCAGGTGGAAAAATCTTCAATCCACCCTGTGAATGTGTCTATCATAACTAGTAGGTATTTATACTCTTGAGAAACTGGCATCTGGGTGAAGTCCATCTGCCAGTCCTCTCCTGGGTATATCCCACGCCATTGGACAGACTGGGCCAACTAGAGTCTTCTAGCTCCTTGGAGTTGTTTAACTGGCAAGTGGGACAAGAGGAAACCACTTGACTTATAGTCATTTTGGAGGCCTGTACCTCTGAAGGACCTTTCTAGTAATGTTTGGAGGGCCTTCTCCCCTAAATGAGTGGTGGCATTTAAGGAGTTAACCAACTTCCACTGGAGGTTCCCAGGCAGAAAAAAGAGTCAAGGAGTCCCTCCTTTTGGAACCACCCCATATCATCTTCTTGAAAGCCCTTACTCTTAGCTTTAAGAGTCTCGCTTTCAATATATGAAGGAGTTTCTGGCAGGTTAGTCTGTGGAACTAAGGTGGCAACCCCGATTAGGTCATCGTTCTGTAATGCTGCTCTCTTAGCTGCCTGATTGGCTCTTGGTCCCTTGTGCCACTTCCATGCTCCCCTTTTGGTGTCCTCTGCAATGGGAGGCTGAAATCTCAGCGGGCAGATGGACTGCCTCTAAGAGCCTAAGAATTTGATCACCATACTTGATTTGGGACCCTGGGGTGGTCAAGTAGCCTCTTTCTTTCCAAATAGCAGCATGTGCATGTAGCACCAGAAAGGCATACTTGGAGTCAGTGTAAATGACTACTCTTTTTCTTTTTCCCAGCTCTAAAGCTCTAATCAGGGCTATGAGCTCAGCCAATTGGGCTGAAGTACTGGTGGCAAAGGTTTAGCCTCTGTGATCTCAAAATCGGAGACTACTGCACATCTGGCTCTTCTTTTTCCATCCAAGACAAAGATGCTTCCATCAGTGTGCCAGATTTGCTCAGAATTGGTCAGAAAATCTTCTGACAATCTCTCTCTTGGTTTTGAACAACGGTCCAAAGTTTCTAGGCAAGACAGAAGGGAGAGAGCCCTTGGGGGTAAACAGGAGGATGGCTGGTTTAAGAACCTCACAAGGGGATAGATATAGTGAGGCCTGGATTTTCCATCAGCACTACTTGATATCTGCGGGTCCTTTGATCAAACACCTATAAATGGCTTCTCCCATTCAAGAGTTATTTCATTTGGTAGCTGGTAAAAATAGTTAGTTTGCCCGCAAGATAGAGTTTTAAAGCATCTTCTATCAGGACTGCAATAGCTGCAAGATTTCGAAAGCAGAGAAAGATCTCTTCCCAATAAGAGAGTAGGACACTTAGGGACCACCAGAAACTGGTGGGAAAATATTTGTCCTTCCAAGCAACAAAGAAGTGCTCGGGTGAATCTTTTTGTAATTGTTTTTTCCTGTAATACTCAAAATGGTACAGGTTTGGGAGGAGAACGCTCCAGAGTAGGAGGACAGGACAGAGTAGGTAGCCCTTGTGTCAACCAAGAAATTCTCGGATCTACCTGCCACATCTTACTGCACCCTTGGCTCCAGCCCCGTGATGGTTATCTGTGACAGGTGGGCTGGCTGGAGTGAGCCACTTCAGTCCTGTCAAACAACCATCGTGAGGGAAAGCTCGGTGCTTAACCTTGAGGCTCTTGGGTCCCAAAGACAGTGTACTGTCCAGTGTCCCAATTGATGGCATTTGTAGCAAGCCATTTTAGGAGACTTGCCGCGGTTTGGACACTCTTTGGCCCAAGGTCCTGCCTGTGTACAGACTAGGCATTTACCTCATGCCTTGTCCTGAAGTATTCGGGGTTTGCCATAGGGCTTCCCTGGAGAGCGGCCAGCATCTGGGCATGCCTTGTCTCTTTCCTTTTCTCCCTTTCCTGGGCCCTGGCCTCCCTCTCCTGTTCTGTTATAAAAGGTATTGGTGGCTGTCTGGACCATCTCATCTAAAGAGGCAGCAGGGTCCTGCTTCTCTAGCTGTTGTAACTTTATCCTGATGTCTGATGCACCTTGGGAAAGGAATTTGTCCTTTAAAATCACCTGTCCCTCATAAGAGTCTTTAAGTCCAGATTGGTAAACTTTTGGAGGGCCTCTTTCAGACTTTGCAGAAAGGCAATGATGTTCTTATTGGACTGCTGAGTTATTGCTGAAACCAGGCACATTCCCACAACTAATAGGCTTCCTTCTATTTCCATGGGTGGACTTCCTTAGGGGTGAGTTTTTCTGAAGCTTATCCTACCCAGTACTGTTGCAACCTGAGAGCTGGGCATCCCTGGGTCAGGTGCAGATCCCCAGGCAGATTGAGGCATAACAGCCTCCTGGAGATCAAATCCCTGGGCAGGCTGAGGCAAGTCAGCCTCCTGAGAGTTGGGTCCCTGGGCAGGTCGAGGCATGTCGACTTCCTAGGACCCTTGGACTGGCAGATTCCTGAGTAGGTTGAGGTGTGACAACCTCCTGAGGACCTGGTTCCCAGGCAGGTTGACCTCCTGGGACCCCTGGACTGGTGGATCCCTGAGCAGGTTGCAGTGTGACAACCTCCCAGGGACCAGATCCCTAGGCAGGTCGAGGCAGGTCGACCTTCTGGGATCCCAGGCTGGAGTTGGGCATCGCCAAGGTCTCCAGCATGACTAGTGCTGGGTTGTAATCTTAACTCATTGCCAGTTTCTCCACCACGGATAGAAATAGGTACCATAATGTAAAGCAATCCAAGCCTGTGGCCTGAGACTGAACCTGGCAAAATAGCCATAAGTCTTATCCTCTTATTGCTCTGAGATAGTATAATTTCCTCACTGATTTCCTCCTCTAATCCTCAATAAGAGCAGTTTAGGGTGTTTCCAATGATAAACATTTCATCGTAATAGACCCACTTTAGGTAATAACAGAAGTAATGACAAATGAGTTGGTTATCTGGTCCTGTTAGGGGCATTAAGAATATTTTAATAATAAGCTTGGTGGAGCGATGTTGCCTACAAGGGGGCAGGGTCCTGGCTGTAGGAATTAGTAAGTTCCTGTAAATCTCTACCAAATGAATGTTATTCTGTCCTGAAAGAAAGTGTAAAATCCCAAAGCATAGCTTTCACCCTCCAAGGTCCCAGTCCTGGCTAAGAGGAGGCAGATCTCAGTTGGTATTTCCTTCAGGCCAGGTTCCCACACCCTGCCCAGTTGTCATCCCTGAGGGAGTGAGGCACCCAGCCCAACTGGCCCTCAGTCTATTCAGGGTCCCTAAATGGGAAAATCATGTCTCGGAGACTGTGACCAAAACAGACGGCCACTGGTATTAGGTCTCAGAGACAGGGATCGGGGAGAGGTTCACTGCTGCCTCAATACCTGGGGCAATACCTAGTGAAGGGCCTTAGCAAGGGCTCTGGGGCCCTACAGAACATAGTTCCCACTCTGTTCCCTGGGCCTTCCAGCCAAAGCCTGGATGAGCTGGAGGGCCTCAAGGAGAAGACGTGAATCTGACTCTTACTTCACTCACCACCCGATGACCACCACACCACTGAGTCTTATATTCATAAGGCATCAGTTCAGTTCAGTCGCTCAGTCGTGTCCAACTCTTTGAGAACCCATGAATCGCAGCATGCCAGGCCTCCCTGTCCATCATCAACTCCCGCAGTTCACCCAGACGCACGTCCGTCGAGTCAGTGATGCCATCCAGCCATCTCATCCTCTGTCGTCCCCTTCTCCTCCTGCCCCCAATCCCTCCCAGCATCAGAGTCTTTTCCAATGAGTCAACTCTTCTCATGAGGTGGCCAAAGTACTGGAGTTTCAGCTTTAGCATCATTCCTTCCAAAGAAATCCAGGGCTGACCTCCTTCAGAATGGACTGGTTGGATCTCCTTGCAGTCCAAGGGACTCTCAAGAGTCTTCTCCAACATCACAGTTCAAAAGCATCGATTCTTCGGTGCTCAGCTTTCTTCACAGTCCAACTCTCACATCCATACATGACTACTGGAAAAACCATAGCCTTGACTAGACGGACCTTTGTTGGCAAAGTAATGTCTCTGCTTTGAATATGCTATCTAGGTTGGTCATAACTTTCCTTCCAAGGAGTAAGTGTCTTTTAATTTCATGGCTGCAATCATCATCTGCAGTGATTTTGGAGCCCCTCCAAAAAATAAAGTCTGACCCTTTTTGCTGTTTCCCTGTCTATTTTCCATGAAGTGATGGGACCAGATGCCATGGTCTTAGTTTTCTGAATGTTGAGCTTTAAGCCAACTTTTTCACTCTCTTCTTTCACTTTCATCAAGAGGCGAAATTTTTAGTTCCTTTTCACTTTCTGCCATAAGGGTGGTGTGACACACTGCTAGAGTCTTACATGACCACAGGAAAAACCATATCCTTGACTAGGCGGACCTTAGTCGGCAAAGTAATGTCTCTGCTTTTGAATATACTATCCAGGTTGGTCATAACTTTTCTTCCAAGGAGTAAGCGTCTTCTATATGTCTTACTTATCTTTACATTTTTTAACTGGATTGGTGCCATTGACAGATAACATGGAAAAGGCGTTTAATAAGTGTTGAAAAAGCGAGGCAAGAAGACAAACAGGAGGCAGAGAAAGGAAGGCAGAAGAGAATCATCTATGTAAGACCTGAGTTTCCCACAAAATTCTTTTTGCGTAAAACCTTACAAATTAAGTGCACCTGGTCCTCTTCCAAGATTAATGGAAGTTTACACTTCAGGGGTTAAGAGAAATCACCATCAGTCAGACCTTTCTTCTTATGTGTGGGAAACTGAGGCTCATGACGATTAAGTGAGGTGTCACTCGGGTAATGGCAAAGCCTCCCCTAGCTCTTCCCCGTCTATGGCCAACTCTTCCTGGGCTGTGCTCGACAGCCTCAAGATCAGGCTACGTGTGCAAACAGGTCTAGAAAATGCAGCTCCACTCATTAGAATTTTGGAGAAGGCGATGGCACCCCCCTCCAGTGTTCTTGCCTGGAGAATCCCAGGGACAGGGGAGCCTGGTGGGCTGCCGTCTATGGGGTCGCACAGAGTCAGACAAGACTGAAGCGGCTTAGCAGCAGCAGCAGCAACATTAGAATTTGGGAGAAAGGGGTGGCCTTTCACTTTCTATCTCTGTACCTTTCTATTTCTTGATTTAAGCAACACCAAAAGAAACATAAACTATTTTTATAACATAATTTTAAAAATCCTGTGGAAAAGTATAATTAAAAATAATGAATTTCAATACTCTGTATGAATATCATATAGAATAAATAACAATAAGCAATGATGAAAATACCCTATAGCAGGAATGTGATTTACTAAAGTATATTTTTCAAAGTGGACTGAATTTCAGCAGTGTGTATATTAAATCCCTCTGTTTGGCATATTGGTGAAGAGGCTGCTTGTTATTTTTAAAGTCAGGATTTAAATGCTTGGTTATACTGCATAAGAGTTCAAACAACTTTATCTCTCCAAAAGAGGCCGCTTAGATTTCTTGTGTCCAGCTGGACCCCGCCCTTCTACTGTACCTCTCTTCAAGGTCATATTCAAGTACACTTTCTTCTGATCTGTCTAAACAAAATTCATCAAGTTTCTTTTCCTTTAGTATTTCTGAATACCTTGGGTTCATTTGAAGTAAGAGAAGAAGCAAAGTATTTTCAAGTAACACCCCCTATCTGTAAACCAAGTTGACTTATCCTTTCATTCATTCTTCTAGTGATTTGGCTATTTTTTTAAACTTTTTATTTTATGTTGGAGTATAGCTGATTAGTGGGCTTCCCTGGTGGCTCAGAGATTAAAGCATCTGCCTCCAATGCAGGAAACCCGGGTTCGATCCCTGGGTTGGAAAGCTGATTAACACTGTTGTGATAGTTTCAGGTGAAAAGCAAACAGACTCAGCCATACATATACAAGTATCCATTTGGCTATTTTTGAAGTGGTCTGAGACCTTAAGAAGCCTAAAGACAAGAAAGAGGTTCCTGTGCCACCACTTGTAAAGCTGTAGTTGGGAAGAATGGAGTGGAATGGCTAAAAGTCAAGCAGTGTTGCATCTTTCCTAACTTTGCCGAGTTATATACATACTTACATAGTAGTTATCGTGCATACAAATTATCTACAGATCAGGGTGTTCATTCAACTTATTTTTCAATGTTTTTTCTTTTTACAGCTTCTGCCACCTTTGAAGACTTTCAAATTCGCCCCCACACTCTCTTTGTTCATTCATACAGAGCTCCAGCTTTCTGTGATCACTGTGGAGAAATGTTGTGGGGGCTGGTGCGTCAAGGCCTTAAATGTGAAGGTAAAGTTATTTCCCTTCCTGGCCCAATGGAATATGTGCTGGGGTTATCTGCTTGTGTTGTGACCTTTTCTGCAATTTCTTCTTTCCCTCAGATATCTTCCGTGGATCTGGGGAGTGCGTGGATTCTGTTTTGTTCATTTCCTGTCTTCAACATATTAACTCTGATCTGGGAAACCAGATTCTCCTATCTTTTCCCCTGTATTGTATGGATATGTTTCTCTCTTATATAAGGTGTTGATTATTTTGCTAACAGACTAAACATTACAATTTATATCTTTAGCTAGAACTTGGAATAATAAGCATTCAATAAATGTTGAAATGAGCTAAGATTCAGAAGTTTAATCAAACCATCCAAGATCACTCAGCGGTCAAGTGACCAACTGCAACTGCAACATGTACCAGGCTTTCCACACCAAGATCATAGTTGTATCATCCTCTATGGACAGAACTCCTTGAACTGCTCAATCCCATTTCTAGAATACCATGATGTATTCTTAAAACAAACCAGATTATACCCTGATCTTACTAAGAGGTGGGGTAGGGAGAGATAGAGCTGTTTGAATGTTGACCAAAAATCCCAAGCTTTCATGATGAATCCTATAAATAAGGTAACCATAATTTCTGAATTTTTGTTTGTAAAAAGGTAGAAGAAAGTCTACCTAAAGAGTAGTTGTATGATAATTTGTCTACTATGTGACACATGGGAGAATTTTGAAGTAAGACTACAATGAGAAAACTATGAACAGTAGAAATGTTGAGAGAAAAACGTGCTTTCCTAATTATTTACCTGTGGAAACTAGCATGTGAAATATTTTACATATTTTCTTAATGATTCTACAAGGTAGTTGTTATCCTCCTTTTACCAACAGAAAGACCGAGGTGAAGTAAATTGTCCAAGGCCCGGTAGACGAACAAGTTTTGTGGACTCTTGACTCAAATCAATATAGTTCAGAAGTTATGAAACTTGATGATTAATTTTCTCTCACAATAGAACTTAGAGCAGCTAAAAATAGATCATCTCTTTGGAGTTTTCCGTTGGACTCCTCAAAGACCAAGTCCTTTATGTTAGAAAACGTTTTTAAAACTGATAACCAGACTGGTTGCTGAGCTCATCCAATAACATCAGATTTCAGAACCCCGCTTATTGACATATTGGGATGATAAAGCTCAGAAAAAGCTTAAGAGTAAATTTTAAATTTCAAACAGCATGGAGAAAAATGGAAGCAGTACTGTTTCTCAAAATTCATAATTTGTACTATATACTTGAGTAGCTTTTAATTTATCATTGAACACAAGTCATTTTTGCTTTCTCCTTCTAGGATGTGGGCTGAATTACCACAAGAGATGTGCATTTAAAATCCCCAACAACTGCAGTGGCGTGAGGCGGAGAAGGCTCTCGAATGTCTCCCTTACTGGGCTCAGCACTGGCCGCACAGCATCTGCCGAGCTCTCCACCAGCGCCCCCGATGAGCCCCTTCTGGTACGGCCTCTTTGTGTATCTGCTTCCCAGTTTACATGGGAAACCTGAAGGATGGTGTCGTAACAGTGTCAGTCCACGACAGTGCCCTGGCAGGAAGAACACAGCCAGGGTGCTGATGACTACGCTTCTTCAGGGCCTGTGCTGTAGATTGGTCAGTGGCTCAGCAAATATCCAACAGCTTTAAGTTTGCTCTTATCTGTGAGCTTAGAGCAGTTTTAAAATCGGTGAGGTTTCATCATGGTCGTGGAGCCAGAGCGGCACAAGCTAACGTGTGAATGTTGCAAAACATCGTTTGTCCCAATTTGGAAACCAGAGATAAAAGAGGTTCTTCTCTGAAGATTATTACTTTGTGGTATAGCTTACTGTTTATTACGGGAGAAAATCTGTGATTTTCTCCTATGAAAAGATTATTTACTTGTTTGCCATTAATGGCATATGTGCTGATGTATTGTCACAGTGACACTGATTGACAAATGTCATGAGAAAAACAGCACGTAGTACTTTAAATATTCCCATATATATATCTATGGATATGACTTAAATATTTTCTTTAAGAAAGTTAAATTTTGATTTTCCAGACACTCAAAGCAAAGCAAAGCAAAACTTGTGATAATTATGTGCAACATTTAAGATAAGAACTTTTTTTCTGAAATAAGCTAACGGTGTGAGCTGAGAAATCCTACGTTTACTTGCTCTGACAGTAGATATTACAAAAAAACATTTTATAATCTAATTATTATAAGTATCAATTAAAGAAAAAAATAACAATTATGAAACATTTAGGTTAAATAAATCCATGGAGTGGAGAGGGGTAATACGTTTTGAAGCCATCTCTAAGAAAGTCATATTAATTAATTTATTGTTTGGAAACTATTTTATTGTGATCTTTATATCACTTAAATTTTGTTACAGCATAAACTAGATATCTAAGTCAAATGGATGCTTATTTCAATAAATAGGAAAAGTCCATACTCTTTTACTGTGACTTTTTAGGGTGGAGTTTTTTGTATTTTCATGAAGTGAACCTCTTAGGGTAAGGCAGGCAGTAAATCCCATCAGTAGCTGATAGATTATATTTTGATAACTATTCAGAATACGTGTGTGTGATTATATATTATTCTAGAAAGTTGTATTAGAACTAGTGATACTCAAGGTGCTTAAATTGAATTCTATTTACTTTTTCAAATAATTCTCATATTATCTTTCCAACTCTGAAGTTTCTTGATTTCATTTGAATTTTTGTAAGTATTGATTTTATGAGTTAGCAGTTATTCTTGCTTTTAAATATGAAAATCATACTATTTACAGGATAGACACTTTTAAACAAGTTTAAGAAAGAGAATTGTAAATCAGTTTGTGTTGTTTTGAGTTTTACCAGGAAAAGACTTTTAAAAATTAGTTAACATTTCATAAGGTTAAACTCTAAAGTTATTCATCATTAGAATAAACTAGAATCTAGGTAATTAATGCTGAATATTTTTCTTTTAAAGCTATCTCAGTTTTTAATAATATATATATACATGCACATATACATATGTGTATATATACGTCCAAACATCATATGTATATCATTTAGAGTTTATAAATATGAATTAAATTCTAACATGCTTGCATATGTATAATTTATATACAAATTTAATTTAGATTACCAAAGTCTTTAAGTGGGTTTTTGTGTTTTTCACCCAGATCATTTAATTGCTTTAATTACTTTATTTAATCAAATTACTTAATTATTTAATTGTTCAAATTACTTGATTATAAACTATATTGTACACCAGGTGTCAAATTCATTAGTGATTTATTACTGAATGAAAATTTTATAATAAATGCTTAAAAATATGTTTGAAAAATGCATTTTAAAAATGAGATTTTCAACTATATTTGCCAAGAATGCTTATAAAAGTTTGATCTAATAAGATATTTATGAGGTGGGAAAATTTGGAGCCACAAGATACTTTGAAAAGTATTATATAAACTTTCATAATCTTGTGTAAAATGCTTTTCAGGTAATCTTTGAATGAAAAATGCCTTTAGAAATAGTGTTTGTAACATACCGGCTTTCAAATGTGTGTTTTACATTCATCATAGCCCTTTGTGTCCCTGTGTGTCTCTCTTTGCTTANAAGTATTATATAAACTTTCATAATCTTGTGTAAAATGCTTTTCAGGTAATCTTTGAATGAAAAATGCCTTTAGAAATAGTGTTTGTAACATACCGGCTTTCAAATGTGTGTTTTACATTCATCATAGCCCTTTGTGTCCCTGTGTGTCTCTCTTTGCTTACTGGAGTACAGCAAATATGTCTCTTTTCATCCCTGGACAAAACACATAAGACCAGTAACTATAGTTTAAAAGTCATAGTGAATGCCTAGACAAAGATAATATTATGGTAATAATTTTAAATATTTTAGTCCCATATACAGTAAAGAATATTTTCCACTTCTGAAAAGAATAATGGCCTATATAAAGGTGGCATTGCTAACTAATGCCACTAGACCACCCATGTTGCATATCTGTCATCAGTATAGATTTTTCTCCCAAATGTAAGAAAATGACTTTCTCTTCCACACTGGATTCCTTGTTTTTAGCTTAAAAATCATCACTTCACATACAAATTAAAATATTGCTAGTCCTATTAATTTACCCATTTCTGGCAAGTATGTTGAACTTGGATTTCTATGGTCCTGCTAAAATAGAAAGAAAGGTATAACAACATAGATCTTATGACAAGCTTAATCTGTCATCAACTTTGACAGTAAACTGTATCCATTATTCCAGCCATGATGTAGTCCATTTTTAAGAAAATCCAAAATGTAAATAATTAATGGCTTAATATCTCTGCAGGAGTGTATATCTTTTTGTACATCATCACTTGTGTAAGAAGGAAACAAAAATTCAGCAGGTACTTAAGGAGGGCACACTAATGTTTTTCATTATGTATAAGTAAACTTATTAAGACTAAATCAGTTTTATAAACTTTTAGACAGTTGCAGAAGGGAAGTCAAGATTCAGTCAGTTTAGTCGCTCAGTCACGTCCGACTCTTTGCAACCCCATAGACTGCAGCACGCCAGGCGTCCCTGTATGTCACCAACTCCAGGAGCCTACTCAAACTCATGTGCCTTGCATCGGTGATGCCATCCAACCACCTGTCCTCTGTTGTCCCCTTTTCCTCCTGCCTTCAATCTTTCCCAGCATCAGGGTCTTTTCAGAGTCAGCTCTTCGTATCAGGTGGCCAANTATGAAACATTTAGGTTAAATAAATCCATGGAGTGGAGAGGGGTAATACGTTTTGAAGCCATCTCTAAGAAAGTCATATTAATTAATTTATTGTTTGGAAACTATTTTATTGTGATCTTTATATCACTTAAATTTTGTTACAGCATAAACTAGATATCTAAGTCAAATGGATGCTTATTTCAATAAATAGGAAAAGTCCATACTCTTTTACTGTGACTTTTTAGGGTGGAGTTTTTTGTATTTTCATGAAGTGAACCTCTTAGGGTAAGGCAGGCACTTAATCCCATCAGTAGCTGATAGATTATATTTTGATAACTATTCAGAATACGTGTGTGTGATTATATATTATTCTAGAAAGTTGTATTAGAACTAGTGATACTCAAGGTGCTTAAATTGAATTCTATTTACTTTTTCAAATAATTCTCATATTATCTTTCCAACTCTGAAGTTTCTTGATTTCATTTGAATTTTTGTAAGTATTGATTTTATGAGTTAGCAGTTATTCTTGCTTTTAAATATGAAAATCATACTATTTACAGGATAGACACTTTTAAACAAGTTTAAGAAAGAGAATTGTAAATCAGTTTGTGTTGTTTTGAGTTTTACCAGGAAAAGACTTTTAAAAATTAGTTAACATTTCATAAGGTTAAACTCTAAAGTTATTCATCATTAGAATAAACTAGAATCTAGGTAATTAATGCTGAATATTTTTCTTTTAAAGCTATCTCAGTTTTTAATAATATATATATACATGCACATATACATATGTGTATATATACGTCCAAACATCATATGTATATCATTTAGAGTTTATAAATATGAATTAAATTCTAACATGCTTGCATATGTATAATTTATATACAAATTTAATTTAGATTACCAAAGTCTTTAAGTGGGTTTTTGTGTTTTTCACCCAGATCATTTAATTGCTTTAATTACTTTATTTAATCAAATTACTTAATTATTTAATTGTTCAAATTACTTGATTATAAACTATATTGTACACCAGGTGTCAAATTCATTAGTGATTTATTACTGAATGAAAATTTTATAATAAATGCTTAAAAATATGTTTGAAAAATGCATTTTAAAAATGAGATTTTCAACTATATTTGCCAAGAATGCTTATAAAAGTTTGATCTAATAAGATATTTATGAGGTGGGAAAATTTGGAGCCACAAGATACTTTGAAAAGTATTATATAAACTTTCATAATCTTGTGTAAAATGCTTTTCAGGTAATCTTTGAATGAAAAATGCCTTTAGAAATAGTGTTCGTAACATACCGGCTTTCAAATGTGTGTTTTACATTCATCATAGCCCTTTGTGTCCCTGTGTGTCTCTCTTTGCTTAATGGAGTACAGCAAATATGTCTCTTCATCCCTGGACAAAACACATAAGACCAGTAACTACAGTTTAAAAGTCATAGTGAATGCCTAGACAAAGATAATATTATGGTAATGATTTAAAATATTTTAGTCCCATATACAGTAAAGAATATTTTCCACTTCTGGAAAGAATAATGGCCTATATAAAGGTGGCATTGCTAACTAATGCCACTAGACCACCCACGTTGCGTATCTGTCATCAGTATAGATTTTTCTCCCAAATGTAAGAAAATGACTTTCTCTTCCACACTGGATTCCTTGTTTTTAGCTTAAAAATCATCACTTCACATACAAATTAAAATATTGCTAGTCCTATTAATTTACCCATTTCTGGCAAGTATGTTGAACTTGGATTTCTATGGTCCTGCTAAAATAGAAAGAAAGGTATAACAACATAGATCTTATGACAAGCTTAATCTGTCATCAACTTTGACAGTAAACTGTATCCATTATTCCAGCCATGATGTAGTCCATTTTTAAGAAAATCCAAAATGTAAATAATTAATGGCTTAATATCTCTGCAGGAGTGTATATCTTTTTGTACATCATCACTTGTGTAAGAAGGAAACAAAAATTCAGCAGGTACTTAAGGAGGGCACACTAATGTTTTTCATTATGTATAAGTAAACTTATTAAGACTAAATCAGTTTTATAAACTTTTAGACAGTTGCAGAAGGGAAGTCAAGATTCAGTCAGTTTAGTCGCTCAGTCACGTCCGACTCTTTGCAACCCCATAGACTGCAGCACGCCAGGCGTCCCTGTATGTCACCAACTCCAGGAGCCTACTCAAACTCATGTGCCTTGCATCAGTGATGCCATCCAACCACCTGTCCTCTGTTGTCCCCTTTTCCTCCTGCCTTCAATCTTTCCCAGCATCAGGGTCTTTTCAGAGTCAGCTCTTCGTATCAGGTGGCCAAGGTATTGGAGTTTCAACTTGAGCATCAGTCCTTCCAGTGAATATTCGGGACTGATCTCCTTTAGGAAGGACTGGTTGGATCTCCTTGAGAGTCCAAGAGATTCTCAAGAGTCTTCTTCCAGCACCATAGTTCAAAAGCATCAGTTCTTCGGCACTCAGCTTTCTTTATAGTCCAACTCTCACATCCGTACATGACTACTGGAAAAAACATAGCTTTGACTAGACGGACCTTTGTTGACAAACTAATGTCTCTGCATTTTAATATGCTGTGTAGGTTGATCATAGCTTTTCTTCCAAGCAGCAAGACTCTTTGAATTTCATGGCTCAGTCACCATCTGCAGTGATTTCGGAGCCCCCCAAAACAGTCTCTCACTGTTTCTATTGTTGCCCCATCTATTTGCCATGAAGTGATGGGAGCAGATGCCATGATCTTAGTTTTCTGAATGTTTAGTTTTAAGCCAACTTTTTCACTGTCCTCTTTCACTTTCATCCAGAGGCTCTTTAGTTCTTCTTCGCTTTCTGCCGTAAGGGTGGTGTAATTTGCATATCTTAGGTTATTGATATTTCTCCTAGCAATCTTGATTCCAGCTTAAATGATCCAATTAGTTTATTTGTGACTTACACATCATTTTTTTTAAAGTTGCAGATGTTTGTGTGGTATTACGGAAAAGTTAAGGAAAGTCATTTATTTGAAATCATGTTATGCAAGGCTTAGACTTAGGCAAAAAGTTAATAATTTACTCCAGAAGTTTTCCTCCTAGCTATGAAGAAGCTTGTATCAATTAACTCTCCTATAAGGGACAATTATAAAAGCTGAATAAAATATAACAGAATATAACAGAACAATATTTAAAGGTACCCAAGAGCAACCAAGACAGTTAGGATTTGAGGGTGCAATGCACCAGACAGCCCCCCCAAGCAAAGAAGTACCTGGCTCAGAATGTCAGTAGTGTGGAGTTTGAGAACCCCTGATGTAGAACAAAGCTGGAGAATTCCCAAACATACCAGCATAAAGTCATAGTTAAAACAATGTAGTGTTACACAAGATTAAGTATAAAGACAATGTGGTATTACACAGGAACAGAAAAATATTAATAAACCAATGAAACAGAATAGGAGGAGTCCAGAAACTATGTGCATGTACAGACCAACTGATTTTTGACAATTATACCACTGCTGTGAGAAAAATATTTTTTCCAACAAACAAGTATTTCTGTATATATATGTGGAAAATATGAATCATGACCTTACCTTATACCAAATGAAAATAACTTCTAGGCAGATTAGAAGCTTCTAGGAAATAACATAGAAGAATATCTACAATAATTTGAGTCATGAGAAACTTTTTAAAATAGGACTCAAACACAGACAAAGGGAAAAAACTGATAAAGGCACCATTAAAAGTAACAAATTGTTTTCAGTGAAATATACCATTAAAAATGTGGAAAAGCAAATCATAAAAGAAGACATTTTCAATATACATAATATGTGTATATAAATATATATCTTATAAAAGACTCAAATCCAAATGTATAAAGAACATCTGTGTAACTTTAAAAGACAGACAACCTTATTTAAGATATAAGCAAAGTACTTGAACAGCACTTTACAAAAGAAGACAGCTGATAAGCATTGAAAATATATTTTGCATCATTCGATATCAGTCTAAAGTTAATCTACAATTAAATATCTCTACACCAGGGGTTCTCTGGGAGGTCAGCTGATAAAGAATCTACCTGCAATGCAGGAGACACTGGTTTGATTCCTGAATTGGGAAGATCCCCTGGAGAAGGGATAGGCTACCCACTCCAGTATTCATGGGCTTCCCTGGTGGCTCAGATGGTAAAGAACCTGTAAAGAATCTGCCTGCAATGCGGGAGACCTGGGCTCAGTCCCCAGGGTGAGAAGCTCCCTTGGAGAAGGGTATAGCAGCCCTCTCCAGTATTCTCGCCTGGAGAATCTCCATGGACAGAGGAGCCTGGCAGTCCACAATCCAAGGGGTTGTAAAGAGTCAGACACAACTGACTAAGCACAGCACAGAATACCTAGCATTGGGAGAAAACAACTGATAGTAACAAGTATTGTTGAAGATACTGAACAACTGGAACTCACATACACTACTAGTGGAGATATAATTTCATTTAACAACATTGGCATTCTGGTTGGCGATTATCTTCTAAAGCTGAATATATACATCATGTGACTCAGCAGTTTTACTCCTAGGTATATATTTATCAGAAATGTGTATAGACATACATGGAAAGATATATGCAAGCATTTAAAAATTTTTTTAGACTTCACTTTTTTAAAGCAGCTTTAGGTTCATGGCAGAATCAAAAGGAAGACATAGAGAGTTCCCATAGACCCCCACATGTTATCATAGCCCCCACACATGCAAAGCTCCCACACATTATCACCATCACTGAGCAGAGTGGTATTTTTGCTAATACTGATGAACATACATTGATACATCATAATCATACAAAGTCGATGGTTTGCTTTAGTTCATTCATGGTGTTATACATTCTGTGGATCTGGACAAATGTATAATGACATTTACTCATCATCATGGTATCATACAGAATATTTTCACTGGCCTAAAAAGTCCTCTTAGCTCTATCTATTCTTCCTTCATCCCCTCCACCTAACCTCTACAATTAATGATTTTTTTTTTCACTGTCTTGTGGTTTTGGCTTTTTCAAAACATCATATAGTTGAAATCTTATAGTGTGTACCCTTTCCAGTTTGGCTTCTTTCACTTAGTAGGACATATTTAAGTATTTTTTGTGTCTTTTCTTGTCTTGACAGCACATTTAATTTTAATGTGGACTAAGTTATTATTCCATTGTTGTGCTGTCCACAGTTGTCCCTATTTATCCATTCACCTAACAAGGACATCTTGGTTGCTTTGACATTTTGGCAGTTATGAGTAAGGATACTATAAGCATCGTGTATAGGTTTTTGTGTAAACATAACTTCTCAGCTCTTCTAGATAAATATCACAGAGTGTATTTGCCAGATCATATGGTAAGTTTTATCAGAAACTGCCAATCTTCTAGGTAGTTGTGCCATTTTGCATTCCCACCAGCAATGAATGAGAATTCCTATTGCCGTACATCTTTGCCAGCATCTGGTGTCATTGTTCTGGACTTCGCATTCTGAGATGTGTTGTAGTGGTTTCTTATTGTTTTAACTGGCATTTTCTTGATGACATATTATAATATGAAATTTATTTTCATATGTTTACTTACCATCTGTATATCTTCTTTGGTAAAGTGTTTATTAAGGTCTTTGGCCCATTTTTAGATAGGGTTGTTTGTTTTCTTATTGTAGAATTTTAAGAGTCCTTTGCATATTTTGGATAACAGCCTTCATTAGATGTGTTTTTTGCTAATATTTTGCAAATGTTTTATCCTAGTCTGTGACTTATCGTCTGATTCTCTTGACATTGTCTTTTTTTTACTTCATTTTACTTTACAGTACTGTATTGGTTTTGGCATACATTGACATGAATCCGTCACGGGTGCAGCAGAGCAGAAGTTTTTCATTTTAATGAAGTTGGGCTTATCTTTCATGGATTGTCTCTTTGGTTATGTGTTTTAAAACGCATCACCATATCCAAGGTCACCTAGGTTTTCTTTTATGCTGTCTTGCTGTCTTCTGTGATTTTTATAGTGTTGTGTTTTACATTTAGGTCTATGATTCATGTAGAGTTAAAATGACTTAAATTAATTCACTTCTCACATCCAAGTACTAACCAGGCCCAACCCTGCTTAGCTTGTGAGATCAGACAAGGTTGGACACAGTCCGGGTGGTATGGGCATAGGCAAATTAATTCACTTCTTAATTTAATTCATGTAATGTTTCTGTCTAAATTCGTTTGTTTATGTGTGAGTCACCAGTACCATTTATTAAAGAGACCATCTTTTCTCCATTTTATTCCCTTTGATCCTTTGTCAAAGGTGAATTGACTATATTTAGAGGGGCCTTTTCAGGGACTCACTATTCTGATTCATTGATCTACTTGTCATTCTTATACCACACTGTTTTGATTATTATGACTTTATAGTAACTCTTGAAGTTGAATAGTATCGGTCCTTTAACTTTGTTCTTCTCGTCAGTATGGCATTGGATTTACTCTGTCTTTTGCCTCTCCAGATAAAATGTAGAATCACTTCCTTAATATCCATAAAATAATTTGCTGCAATTTTTATTGTGATTGCATTGAATTTATTGGTGAAGTTGAGAAAAGCTGAGAAATTGACAGTATTCAGTCTTCCTAAATGTGAACGTGGGATATCTCAATTATTTAGCTCTATGATGTCACTCATCAGAGTTTTGTATTTTTCCTCTTATAAATCTTATTCATGTTTATTACATGGATACCTAACGATTTCATCTTGTGGGCTGGGGAAGTGGTGTCAGTGTGAATCCTATTGTTACAAGCATGTTTTTAGCATTTTTGTCGATCATAGCTAAAAGCTAGAAACACATAAATAATGATAGAGTCATACAATGGAATAGTAGTATATAGCAATACAGCAATAGAATTGAGGAACTCTTGATTCCTTCAGCACCATAAATGAATCTCACAAAATAATATTTAGGGAAAAAATGGACACAAAGTTTATATGCTTATGAATCCAGTGTCTGAAGTTCTGATCAATAAAAACTAAGAGGGAGCAGGAGAGAACCATTCTGGATGCTGGAAATATTCTGTATCTTGATCTGAGTAGTTCAGTTCAGTTCAGTTCAGTCGCTCAATCGTATCCAACTCTTTGCGACCCCATGAATCGCAGCACGCAAGGGCCTCCCTGTCCATCACCATCTCCCGCAGTTAACTCAGGCTCACGTCCATCGAGTCAGTGATGCCATCCAGCCATCTCATCCTCTGTCATCCGTTTTCCTCCTGCCCCCAATCCCTCCCAGCATGAGTCTTTACCAGTGAGTCAACTCTTCACATGAGGTTGCCAAAGTGCTGGAGATTCAGCTTTAGCATCAGTCCCTCCAAAGAACACCCAGGGCTGATCTTCTTTAGAATGGACAGGTTGGATCTCCTTGTAGTCCAAGGGACTCTCGAGAGTCTTCTCCAACACCACAGTTCAAAAGCATCAATTCTTCGGCGCTCAGCTTTCTTCACAGTCCAACTGTCGCATCCATACATGACTACTGGAAAAACCACAGCCTTGGCTAGACGGACCTTTGTTGGCAAAGTAATGTCTTTGCTTTTCAATATGCTTCTAGGTTGGTCATAACTTTCCTTCCAAGGAGTAAGCTTCTTAATTTCATTTCTGCAGTCACCATCTGCAGTGATTTTGGAGCCCAAAAAGATAAAGTCTGACAGTTTCCACTGTTTCCCCATCTATTTCCCATGAAGTGATGTGACCAGATGCCATGATCTTCTTTTTCTGAATGTTGAGCTTTAAGCCAACTTTTTCACTCTTCTCTTTCACTTTCATCAAGAGGCTTTTTAGTTCCTCTTCAGGTCCTGCCATAAGGATGGTGTCATCTGCATATCTGAGGTTATTGATATTTCTCCCGGCAATCTTGATTCCAGCTTGTGCTTCTTCCAGTCCAGTGTTTCTCATGTTGTACTCTGCATATAAATAGAGGTCCATGCTTTTATGTTCATCAAGAGGTACAGCTAGAATTTTCTGTACTTTATGCCATAAAAATTGTACCTCAGTAAAGATACTTTTAAATGACAATAGCAAGTACGCGTATCCTAATAGAAAGTTACAAAGTCATTATGATTCTTCATCCCAAGTCATGTGAGAAAAGAATGAAATATTCTCAGAATAATTAATAATTAAGTTTAACTCTGAGGCTCCTATTAATCAGTTTAAAGTTATAGAAATTGCATTATTCAGTCACAGAAAACATACGTTCTCTGAGTGCTAATTGAGAGTAATATGCCACAACATCCTAATATATATAATATTCATTTACATAGTAATCATTTTCTATAGTAGTCTTCACCACAGATATAAAACTGTTATTCATATGATCTTCCTTCAAGGAGGAAACAAAAATAAAAACAAAGCTCTAGTAAAATATTCCAACCACCTCCCAAAAGAACAGGTGGTTCTCGTTTTCTTGGCGACCTATGGACATTTCTGGTGATTCTAATTTGATAGAGATGTGTGATTCCCAAAAGTTTTTCTTTAAGATAATGGTGGTATAAAATATTATCCAAAAACTTGTTCTCCTAGTTGGATAAGATTAGGAAATGCTTCTTTCTCCATCCAAGTACTGGTCATCACAGTATTCATTGAGCATAGTTATGGTTCACAGAAGTCTTAAAATAATGAAATCAGCACTCCTAAACTGACTCAAATATGGAATCCCCTTTTCTCACAAAACCTGAAAATACCTAATGGGCAAAAAAATACTCTTTTTAGAAATGGCAACTTAAAGGAATAAGTCAATGGATGTTGCCTAGGTCATCTTCAAGTATTAAGCACTGAACCAGCACTAAGCTAGAGTTGAATTCTGATGATAGCCCCGAATAAAGATATTCAGAGCTACACTGGAAGAAAATCCTGTGCTTTGGATATGAGATATGTTGATGACAAGGATGATATCTTATTTTAGAAATTGAGGAAATTTGATTGACTTCTCCAAAAGAGAAAGTTTTGCCTCTGTGTGAAAATTTTCATAAAAGTACATTGAAACAGTTATATAATTTCTCCTCCAAGATCATGTTTGCTGTTGCTAAGTTGCTTCAGTCGTGTCCGACTCTGTGCGACCCCATAGACGGCAGCCCACCAGGCTCCGCCCTCCCTTGGATTCTCCAGGCAAGAACACTGGAGTGGGTTGCCATTTCCTTCTCCAGTGCATTAAAGTAAAAAGTGAAAGTGAAGTCGCTCACTTGTGTCCGACTCTTAGCAACCCTATGGACTGCAGCCTACTAGGCTCCTCTGTCCATGGGATTTTCCAGGCAAGAGTACTGGAGTGGGGTGCCACTGCCTTCTCTGAAAATCATGTTTGAATCTGGCCAAATAAGCCATTGTTGTCCCTGAGTTCTGCTCATGCTTCATGATAATCCAGTAATCTAACTCAGGTATTACTGAGTAACAGTTAATCTTAGCAGAACCTCAGTGTAAATGTACATCACTTTCCAAAGTCTCTGACAAAATGGTTTAGCAGTAAATTGCAATTTAGGATGCTTACGGATTGAGAGAAGAAATACTGGGATTTTTCTCAAAGTGTAATGATTCATTCAGTACTGGAAATATTACTGATTTCACAACACAGTCATGCATTTTTTGTTTAAGAAAGTCAACTATTTTTAGTTTAGTTTTGGTTTCTAGTTATCAAATAAAGGTGACCCCCAAAGCTTGAAGAAGCAGAGATGAAAAAAAAAAGTATTCAACATAAATTACCATATACTTGTTTACTTAACTAAAATGGTTTTTTCATTGATATTCCTCCTCTTAAAATTTTTTTAATAACCTTTCAACTTTTGAATTATATTTCAAACTTGGATGAAATCAGACAGGAAAGCAATGCTATGTATCAAAGACTCTAAAATTAGCAAAGAATACACCACAGACATATTTCTCTCATTAAAACTCTAAGCCTATTTTGGACTTTCCAGGTTTGTACAGCACTGACTGATACTGATTATTCTTCAGCTTATTCCTGCCTCAAGGCAGATAACAACTATGTCACGTTTGATTACTTTGATGACCTTTTCCTTTCTTTTCCCATTGAGAGGATGAATTATTGTGAAGAAAATCTCATCTTTCACTTAAAGGTCAAAATGCTTCGTTCTGTCTCTGATTTATTCTCAACAAGGTGAATGAACTGTCTCTCATCACTGACACTGATACGTAGATATTTTTTACCCATCTACCAGCTCAAAACTATAGACTCTGTTTTTGCAATCTTAAAGCCTCTAGTCCCATTTAAATATTAAAAAGTAATTTCTAACCCAGATGTTTCTGTTCCACAAAAACTGATTAGTATCCCATTTTGCTTTTTGTTGAAGCCAGATCTATTATTTGCTTATAATATTGTTGAGCAACATGCATTGCTTTATTCTAATAACATGGTTCTCTTATCTTTTTCCTTCCTTTACTCTGCACCGTTGTCTGCTTTTTGCTCTTTACCACTCCATGTGTCAGTCTCCTGTGAGTCCTGGCTTTGAGGTAGGTACTATCTCTACTTAGAAATGTGCTTCACTATCGTTTTGTAAACCAGCATTATAATATTAAGTTAACATCAGGCAGTTAGCTGTTTTAATACTTGGGTCAGAATTTTAGCTCAGAATCCAGCCTGTTGAACTGCAGAAAGCCCATGGGTGGTGTTGGTGGTGGTTTTCTTTTCCTGATCTTATTGTTCAAGTTTTCACAGTCTTTGGTAAGACAAAGAGCAATGCAGGCTTTAGACTAGTAGATGGTTCGTTAGATTAAATTTTGCCCTTAGATTCCTTAATTCCACAACATTGGTGTCTTTCCTATGAAACTAAGCATACCAGCTGAGAAGAGTATAGAACACAGATGAGAGCAGAACACTGGTAGCGCGTTTACTGAAATGCACACGTTAGAGCTATATGCTGGTGCTGGTACCACAGCACCATGCCAAGTGAGGTCATGGTCCTGATATCCACCAGTGTTGTTGGCACAGTAAGGCACAGAGCAGCCACTGTCTGAAAATGACTACAACTTTTTAGGAAAGGTACTTTTTCTTAATGTATCATCACAGTCTAATTAATTTATAGTCTAATCACAGTCTATTTAAAAAGGATGGTATGCAACTGTATGTATTAAGGTCTCAATCCAAGAAGAAATTATACATGGAAAAGAAGCTCATTTACTTCATAAAGGTTTTGAGAAATACCCCCTCAAAAATTGACTTTTTATCCATCTTAGGCAATTAACGACCTAAACACTGGGGAGAAGTCAAGTCTTAAAGCAAGATATACACAGTGCTCTTATTGTGATAACTTGTTTTGACCAGTTGACTTGTTAATGTTTCATTTTTCTTTTCTGTACTTCTGGTGAATTGAGGGTTGACATATTATTATTTTCCTTCATGAGACTATAAATGTCAAATACCGTTATCAGTGTCCATTCTAAAATGGTCTTGTTAAGGTAACTCTAACAAAGGACGCTAATGAAAACACAACCAGAACATGTTCTGGGTTAAATAAAATTGAGAAGTCAAGATATCTTGATTCATAAGATGTAAAATGAAGAGATCTTCTTCAATAATAGTAAATTCCCATGTTTGAAAAATCAACCTAGTTCAAAATGTGCCCTACTTAGAAAAGTCCAGAGTAAATGCTAGGTCAATGATATTCTTATAAATTAAAATTTTGTAATTTACAGTGCCTTCCAGACATAATTTCAAATGTGGAGTGGTATCTTCCCCTTCAAATTATCCTTTGGGGATAAAGCCAAACAAGGCTAGGAAGCATTTTCCACTTCACCCTCCTGCACTGAACTCAGAGCAGATTGTGTAAAAGAGGACTGAAGAGTAGGTGGCTTTTCTCTGCAAGCTGTTCAGCTTACAGGCAGCCAGGCCTTCGTGGATTAGCTGCTGAGGGAGACAAAGTGCAAGCAAAAAGTTTTTGTAGAAGCTCCTGGTATTACATTGCAATGATGCGTATTAACTAATCTCTATCTATTAGATTGGTTCCTCTTTAAGAAACAACACTGCAATAGGTGTCCTTGTCTGTATTTTTTGCACATTTGTAAACTTATTATAGGTTTAATTATAAGTTTATCAGTAAGTATGCGTTGACTGACTCCAGAAGGTTATATCCTTAGAAGCCAAGTAAACTAAAGAATATATGCATTTTGTGGCCAACTAGTTCTTCAAAACGTTGTAAAAGTTTAAATTTATAACTTCACTGACTATGGTGTATGAGAGAGAGTCTGTTTCCTCATACTCTTCCCAACAGTCAATTTTATCAGTATTTTTAAATTATCCAATTATCCACTAATTGGATAGGTAAAATAATTTCTGTTAATAAATATCATTTCTTTACTAGAGAAGAAAAACAGCTTTCCATGTATTTATTGGCCACTTGTATTTTACCTGTGGTGAATTCCCTGTCTCTTTCTCTATTGAGTTGCTTCTTGATTGTTGTTTAGATTATGTACTATTCTGTCTGTTAATCAATGGTGGAAGTATATCTTCAATTTTACATGTGTTTTTGATGGCTTTTTCCCATACTGATATTTTAAAACAGAGAAAACATATTTTCACTCCTTATCTTACTGTAAGTGGAATACTATTGAAAATAAATCATTGTAGGCAGATTAAATATTATATTCTTTTCAAATGATTCAGAAGAATAGTTTTCTCTTTACATGAGTGAGCTGAAGTCAAGTTAGACAATGGAACAGAATTTAAAGCACCACTGTCCTTTGTAATGACAGGATACAGTCATGGCATGATTATTTTTTTTTTTTAAAGTTAGGTAGGCCTTATGGAATTTTTTAAAAATTTAAGAACTTTGCTGAAGTTGTTCTAAATGTTTTAAAGTGTCTTTAAGGAAACATTTACTATTACAGCTTTGAAGTTAAGAGGCTCTAGAAGTGTGTATGTGTGTGTGAAATTAAATGCTTTTAGACAAGTCTTTTTGGTAATTCTTAACATTCAGACTGCCTTACAGATATTATTAGAATATAAGTTGCTTATTTAAAAAGCTTTTCCTATGTTTGACTGTTTACACTTCACATACTTTAGGTTTTTTTTTTTTTATAAAATTTGGAAATATTCAGTTTAACTTTTTATGAGAGGGTACATATTTTCTAAATAATAATTTGCTGTAAACTGCTGTTATTTTTTATAAAGTTTACTGACTCCCATTTAATTAAGACAAGCATTGTACCAAAAGAAACTCTTCACTGCATACTTCCTAGAAACTCTCCCCACAAAATGACTCATTCAGTTACTGTTTCTGTTCATTAATAAATTAAAAAAAAACACAAGCATACCAGTATTACATTATCTACCTGTGATTGTATATGATCCTGATATGCTTTATAATAGTCAAGATAGATTCCTTTCAAATGAGCAAATAATGGGGGGAGAGTTATTTCTAATCCTGAATGTAACTATGGTGAAATTTCTGGCCAAATATTTTCCAGGATATTTTCCAAAGTAGCAAAAGTCTATCTAGAGGTAGAGACTTTACTTGTTACACTTGTGTTCTGGAGTTCCAGGAATCCTGGTGATTAATCTGAATGAATAAGTCATTTTTCCATTTCAGTATGTGCCATGACGTCTACATAGTACATTAGCCAGATATTTCAGGATTTCTTTTGATGATTGTGTAAACTAGTTCTCCACTGTCTACTTCCAGTGAGGAAAAGACATCCAAGAATTCTTCAAGCAGCCCTTCTCCTGAGAGTCAGAAGAGTGTGTGCAGTGGTAGGTTTGTCAGGAAGGAGCCCATCAGCAAAATTAAGAGTGTGAGGGCCTACTTTGATGTGCTGTTAATCAGCTCTTGCCTGATTTCATCCAATGTGTCTAGCTTATCATATGTACAGTATTATTTCGTACATTATCATATGTACATTATTATGATTATTACTCTGCACATAGATGGAGAAGGCAATGGCACCCCCACTCCAGTACTCTTGCCTGGAAAATCCATGGACAGAGGAGCCTGGTGGGCTGCAGGCCATGGGGTCGCTAGGAGTCGGACACAACTGAGCGACTCCACTCTCACTTTTCACTTTCATGCATTGGAGAAGGAAATGGCAACCCACTCCAGTGTTCTTGCCTGGAGAATCCCAGGGGCAGGCGAGCCTATTGGGCTTCCATCTATGGGGTAGCACAGAGTTGGACATGACTGAAGTGACTTAGCAGCAGCAGCAGCTGCACATAGACTTCCAGATGTGTAATTCTAAATGTGAACACAGCTGGAGAGTTCTTCATGAACTCCACTGAGGAAGGGGACATCATATACCACTTGTCCACATTTACCGACTGATCTTTTAAATGAATGAATCTTTAGTGAAGACTCGTGCAGTCATATTGCAAAGATAATACTTAACACTCCTCCACAGCCATGCCTTAAGACACAAAGCATCGTTCTCTGCTTTAAGATACAAAACCGCCCCACACCCACCCTGTTACCAGTGACAAGCATTTGCTCAGTGGCTGTCTGTGCCCGTCTAGTGTCACATCCAGCCTGCCATAGTCATCAGTTGTGACCACAGTGCTCCTAGCTGAGTACTATGAAAAAAGGTTGCTCGTTTTTACTTGGAGAGTTTCTGTATCTTCATAAATGTTCTGACCCAGGAAAAAAATAAAGGCTTGTATAGAAGAAATAGGGCTTCCCTGGTGGCTCAGAGGTTAAAGCGTCTGCCTGCAATGCGGGAGACCTGGGTTCAATCCTTGGGTCGGAAAGATCCCCTGGAGAAGGAAGTGGCAACCCACTCCAGTATTCTTGCCTGGAGAATCCCATGGACAGAGGAGCCTGGCGGGCTACAGTCCACAGGGTCACAAAGAGTCAGACACGACTGAGCGCTTTCACTTCACTTATAGAAGAAATAATAGGGAGGAGTGAAGAGAGTGGAAGATTGAAATTGGTACTATAAATTAAACTTCTAGAAACTTTAGAAATAATTCAGTTCCTAAAATGTTTTATCAGTGTGTTCACAAATATTTAGATACATCATTTTACTTGGTCCACAAGACCTGGTTCTAACCATTAGATTGGTTCTGCCTGGTGAGATGAAATCATCACTCCCTTCTCAAGAAGAGTAATAAGAGTATTGCAGTTTTGGTAATAGATATAGTGAGATGAAGATGCAACAGAGTCCAGAAGTTATGAACGAATGGACTTTTCCCCAAATAGCCCAGCTTTTGGAAGTGTCTGTTTCTCTGTAGCTGTGTACACTGACATAATTTCACTGAGTTAATTCTTTCCTATACTTTTAAAAGTGAGCTTCTTTTTTTTTTTTTTTTTCTTTTGTAGGTAAAGAAAAAAGTCTCATACTTTTCTTTCTCTGTTTTAAGTTGCATTAAAATCTACTCTTTGATCCTTGCAAAAGCACATTTGCACATACATGTACACACATGCTATATATTCATCATTGATTGTTATAGGCTAAAATTCTATAAAATACTGTAGAGTTTTTTTTTTTTTTTTTTTTCTTTTGTAGGTAAAGAAAAAAGTCTCATACTTTTCTTTCTCTGTTTTAAGTTGCATTAAAATCTACTCTTTGATCCTTGCAAAAGCACATTTGCACATACATGTACACACATGCTATATATTCATCATTGATTGTTATAGGCTAAAATTCTATAAAATACTGTAGAGTTGTCCGTGTGGGCCAGTTTTGAAGGGAGAGGCAACTTTGCAGCTTTGTACTGTGTTTATGTCATGCTTTTTCCAGTTTCTCCTTGGTATGTCCAAGGCAATAATCGACAGAAAAGCATCTTTCCAGATTGTTTCATTCAGCTTCCCCATGAACTCATAAAATGAGGCCAGGCCCACTGTCAATTCAATCAGGGTCAAATACCCTTCTCTAGGGGATCTTTCCGACCCAGGGATTGAACCCGAGTCTCCTGCACTTCCCTGGTGGCTCAGACTAGGTAAAAGCAGTTGCTTGCAACGCAGTGTGGGAGACCCGGGTTCGATCCCTGGAAAAGAAAATGACAGCCCACTCCAGTATTCTTGCCTGGAAAATTCCATGGATGGAGGAGCCTCACAGGCTACAGTCCATGGGGCTGAAAATAATTAGACACGACTGAGCGACTTCACTTTCACTTCCTCCTGCTTTGCAGGCAGATTTTTTACATTCTGAGCCACCACGGAAGCCCAGTATGAGAATATGTATCCCTACAATCGCTATTCTTGAATTTTCCACATGATCTGCTTACCTTCCAGGTCACATTCTATATGTAGATGAAACTGGACAGTCATGCACGTGTTGATATGCAAAGTTACTTCCTTCCTCAGTGGAAACGCTCTGTTTCTTTTTTGTGAATGTATAGCATGGGATGTTAAGGTTACACTGCCCTCAAGGTTATCCTTATGGAGAGATGGTCTTATGTTTCCCCTTTCCTCCAAGAACCCACAGATTTACAGGCTGTAAGTAACTGACATTTTGGAAGAACAGTGCATGCAATTTGCAACAACTCTCCAACAGGTCTAGCGCTTTCCCTGGAAAGGGTGGATTGCTTAAGAAAATAGTTAGATCCCTTTATCCTTCATTTCTGTTTACTTAAAAAGAGTGAGGCAATATAAAAGTTAATGTAACTTCCAAGACTGCTTTAGCACTCAGCAAATCCAGATCACCTTGTATTTTTAAGAGATTATATATTTTATTAGTGTGAAAGCTTTCACAAATTGCTTCAGACATTAAAAGTGGATTCTCTACTGTGAAACAGCATCCATCACCTCTGAGCAGGGGGTACACTTTTTTTCTGCCCTGTAGCAGTCCTTTTCAATGTTTTGAAAAGGTGTTGATTAGATTTTATTTATGCTGTATATTTAGGGTATCCAACTGAGTAGCCAGACTCATTTATCTGCACACTTGGCAGGTAGTTCCAGGCCTATAGAGTCAAAATTGTAACAGAATAGCACCAAACAATTTAAAATTCACCAAACACCGTACCCTCCACTCAGGGAATTACAGGGCATGGCACCAGAGTGTCCATTTCACAGGGGTGTTGAGACTTGCCTGTTGCCCAGGAACTGCTCTGGAAAACCCCAGATTCCCCATTTTTGAGATGAAATACTCATCTAAGTGTTGTGGAAAGACGTCAATCGTTTCTTTTCCCTTCGTAAAATGGCCTGAGACTAAGCATTCACTGTCATGTTTCACTAGTGGTGATGATGGGTGAGGTAGATAATCATTTCCAAGTGGGATAAACAGGCTGCAGAATATATAAAAGAAGCCTCTAGTCAGTCCAAAGACTGGGAGGACTGAATTGTCCCAAACAGAATTTTGGCTGCTAATAATAGTTAACACAGCCATTGCATGGTGAGACTCACTTCAGGGTCCACAGTCTTCCTCAGGAAACTCCTTTTCTGACTGACCCCTTCATCTCCACCATGGAAATGGTTTATTTTTTCTTTGAACCTGGATGCATATGGGCACTTACTCTGTGTGAGGCAGTTTTCCAGAAGTTGATGATACAGTGATGAACAAAATTGTCAAGTTCCCATACTCATGGAGCTTATATTCTACTGAAGGGAGATGGTTATGTTTACCTAATAAACAGGTAAGTAAGACAAGTTGTAGGCTGCAGTAATTGCCCTGGATGAGAAAGTATGATGTGCCAGAGAGTAAAAGAGTGTGGAAGGGATGTGGGCAGGAAATGAGGCAGTCTGGAGGCCTTTTGGAGAAGGTGATATATTACCTGGAATCTGAAGAGTAAGGCAGAACCTAAAGAAGGAAAGTGCACAAGTTAATAACAACAGTTATGTTGTGTCCAGAATTCTATTGAGTAGTAAGCTTGTTGGGCGCAGAGACTGGTACTAACTAATCTTTGTATGTCCTATAGCATCTGACTTGAGCCTTTGGGTAGAATTTGTCTTAGGAAACACTTGTTAAATTAGGTAGATCCATCTTGATAACAGTAGGGGCAAATTGTTACAAGGCATTATTCTGCCCAGTTCTTTGATAATCGAAAAAGCTAGATCTTAACACTTCAATAATAAAAGATGAATGTTTGCTTGGCTTTGTGTCATACTGTGATGCTTGTATCTTTTAAGCACAACAGCAGCTGGATAGGAAAGTAGGCAGGCAACTGAGTGATACTTAAACAATAGAAGCTATATATTCTGCTAGTCATAATGTTCTGGAACACATGTTTGACTCTGATGCTATCCTCTGAGCACAGGCAAACTGCTTGAAACTCTCTTCTGTGGTTTAAGGTTAAATGGTTCACAATATTTTCACAGTGCACTTAACATGTAGAAAATACTGTTGCTTTGTTATTCTCATTTCTATGAACTCTTCTCTCATGACTGAAATGAAGGGCAGAAAATGTTTTCTATATTTATATTAGTATAAAATCAGGGGATACGAGAGCTGGGAGAGACTAAGAAAAGAGGAAGCGAGCCCGGAACAAGACTACCTGAGTTCATGGTTCTGCATTTTACAGGCTGTATGATCTTGGGCAGATGATGTAATCTTTCTATGGTTCAATTTCCATATCTTTAAAAAACCTGGTGATCATGAGATTGAAATGAGTTGATGAATTTACATCAAGTGCCATGAAAAGAACCTGGTACATACAAAAGTTATAGAAAGTGATTTCTGTCTTTATCTAATCCAGAGGTCTCAAACTCCTCCCCATGACCAGATTTATTCCCCAATTCAGTTGACTGAATGGTTCAGAATTGTTTTCAGAGTCACTGATATTTAGAAACAGAGTTATTTCATAAAGCACCTAGATTTTCTGTTGCTTTTGTAAAACTAAAAAAGCTGAAAACATAAGGCTTTTACAGTCGCATGGCAGCCATTAGAAGTGTTTGCGCCACAGCCATCCCTTTTAAACTGAACCTGTCCTCTCCAGTTTTCCAGAAGCTCCAACATTCTCTGTTGCATTCCTGACACCCGTTAATATTAACAGCCTACAGGTGCATATTTAAGCTTTCCACCTGTCCTCTTTTTAGAGCAGAAGGGTTGTGATAGACATTGTATACATGTTGTATATGCTAAGTAGGGATGAGGAGCAGGCAGACAAGTACAGAGAACAGTTCCAGTGAAAAACATTGCTTAGTCGGTTGTACTCTCTCAAAATTGAAATTCTGTAGAGCAAGTGTGTCAGTGTCACAGTGCATGTAATACTTTTTTTTTTTAATGCTTGTATCAACAGTCTATATTTTGAACATCTCTATTGAAATGTCTCATCCATTATTTGCATACATTTATTTCTGGAAAACATTCATTATTGTTCAAGCATTGCTTATTACTTACATTGTACCAGGTTCTTCTTTCTACTAACAGAAGACAAATGTGATTAAGACACTGTCCTTCCCTTAGGAGCTTACTGTGTAGTGAAAAGTGCAAATGTGAAAGTGTTACTCACCCAGTTGTGTCCGACTCTTTGTGACTCCATGAACTGTAGCCCACCAGGCTCCTCTGTCCATGGAATTCTCCAGGCAAGAATACTGGAGTGGGTAGTCATTCCCTTCTCCAAGGTATCTTCCTGACCCTGTAGTTGAACCTGGGTCTCCTGCATTGCAGGTGGATTTATTACTGTCTGAGCCACCAGGGAAGCCCTATTGTGTTAATGATTAAAACCAAAAGGAGTCCTGAAAATGATAAATCCAGAAAGAGACTTCAAAGTATACACAAAAGTATTACCTTTTCTGTTTCTTTTTAACTCAATAGGAATTTATGTCACTCCAAATTCAGTCACCATTATGGGTCTATGAAGTGGACTTTATTTAATACACATAAATATTTTAATACTGGATAAAGTTTCATTTGAATGCTGCTTTTTATCATGACTTTTATCTCTCAGGAAATCTTATTTTTAATTTTTACATAAATGACAAGAAACCACAAGTAAAGGCAGTTTTTCCCCCCTCTGTTTTTCAGATTTACTAATAAAGAAAATTCATTTTGAACTGTGAAGTGGAATATACCTTGTTGGGAAATTGTTTCAGAGTCCTGTTGAATGTTTAAAGACGTGCTGGCAGTTGGAGTTTCCATAATGTAATCTAAGCAGTCATTTCCTGGGAGGGTTCCAAACTTGCTGAGTCATTATTTAATATACCAGGTTAAAAAACAGATTCCGTGTCTAGAGAAGCAAGATGCATTGTCTCCATAAGTAAGTGTTGAGTGCATACAGTTTTAGCTTTGGCAGTCACTTCACATGGAACACTGTTAACATGTGGATGTTACAGACACTTCAAGAAACCGCAGTCTTTAAAAACATTTTAACTTCTGGAATCTTTAATATCTAATCTTGGCTTTAAAATTCAGGTTTCATCATTTTTCTGTTCTCATATTCTCTCCCATTTATGACTATGATCCTTCTTACAGTGAGAATAAAAGAGATCTTTATACTTTTCACCATCTGTAATTTGCCAGATCAGATCATTGACATCAGTCCATACAAATACCATGTCATACAGTGATGTCAGCTCTCAGAAAAGTTTCACACCTACAGTTTGATCCAAACTCCTCCACTCTGGAAAAGAACAATACATAAGACTAATGGCTACTGTAAAAATGTAAATTTTTAAGAACGTATCCTCTTGCATGTGCTTACCATATAGAGAAGTGAATGTTATATCTGTTCAGAGTTTTGAGCCAGTCATTGCTCTACACAGAATAATGAGGCAGAATGAAACAAAATGTTGCTGTTTGCTTCTTCCTTTCCAAAACATTTCAACTTTCCTCTCTATTCCCAGAGGGGGAAAAAAAAAAAAACACAACACTCATTCTGCAGATTGCCCAGGTTCACCAAATACACAGTGCCAGACCCAAATACACAATGCCAGACCAGAACAGTGGAGATTAATTTAAACACCATTTAGTTAAACTAGTAAACCCAGTAAAAACGTCACTAGTGTTGATAGGTAAGCGAGAATTTTCTCCACCATAATTAAAGATCCTACTTAAAAAATGTAAAGTAATGTATTTATAATGATTAAGTATACAAATATACTTCCTTGGTGGCTCAGACAGTAAAGAATCCGCCTGTAATGCAGAAGTCCCAGGTTCGATCCTTGAGTCGAGAAGATCCCCAGAAGAACGGAATGTCTACCCACTCCCATATTCTTGCCTGGAGAATTCCATGGATGGAGGAGCCTGGGGGGCTACAGTCCATGGGGTTACAAAGAGTCAGACACTGTTGAGCAACTAACACTTTCACTTCACTTAATACAAATATACAAGTACATAAAAAATATTAAAATGAAGTAAGTTAATGAAGAAATACAATGATACCATATCTTTTTACTTTGTATAATAATGCATAACATCCATATACTGTGCTTAGTCGCTCCGTCGTGTCTGACTCGTTGCGACCGCATGGACAGTGGCCCTCCAGGCTTCTCTGTCCGTGGGCTTCTCCAGGTAAGAGTACTGGAGTGGGTTGCATGCCCTTCTCCAGGAGATCTTCCCACCCCAGGGATCAAACCCAGGGCTTCTGCATTGCAGGCAGATTCTTCCATAAAAACTAGTTATTTAAGTCAGCATTACCCTTTGAATTGTAAGCTGCTTTCCTATTGAAATTATCTTAAAGTCCAAGCTAGTTTAATTTAGATCAATGAGATTTTTAAAACCATCCTCTATTTCTTTTAAAATTACTAACTTGTGAATTTTTGCCTACTCTGTAGCTTGATGCATCAAACAAAAAAATATGGTAATATGGATTTTTGGCATATATACCTTCAAATAAAATTTCACATAAAAACAGAAATTACAACTAGTGACTTCCTTAAAATGGTAACTGAATGTGAATTATTATTCAAAATGTATCACTGATTCTGAAAATCCTTAGCAGCATTTTATTTGCTTTTATATTATTAGAAAGGATGATTGGCAGGATTCCAGAAATGATGGTTGTTAAACATTTATGTAACCAATGACATATAGATCAATATTATAAATATAAATTTATATTACAGGTCAATGGCCTTATTTCATAGGATCTTATTTTTATGTTTGTTTTACAATCTCATATATCAGTGAAGCTTTTTTTTTTCACAATTTGAAGAATGGATAACTATTTCAATAAGCATTTACAGAGTC
The DNA here is from genome assembly GCA_006410675.1 of Oreotragus oreotragus. NCBI lineage: Eukaryota > Metazoa > Chordata > Mammalia > Artiodactyla > Bovidae > Oreotragus > Oreotragus oreotragus. Next base: position 24,041 of record SJYX01022866.1, on the reverse strand, counting down.
ATCAGATAGTAACCCAGTCATCTTTTTTTGTCTTAGCTCTTAATTTTGCTGCATAACAGCGAAAAGCAGGTATAAATGTATATGTGTAAACTCTCAGAAACATAGAATACAGTTCAGTCTCCAGTACATCAGTTACCACATGCATGCACGCCATCTCACGATTTTAAAACTTCACTTTTTCATTTAGAAATAGAGGCCACATTGAAAATGACTGATTATATTTGGAACTATAAGAAAAGGGAATCATGAGAATGGTTGTGTTGCTAGTTGATTTTAAGATGCTATAAATGACAAGAGGACCCTTTAATAATGTTGTTAAAATCTTACATTGCTATTGTATCTTAATGCTAGTCTTCATTTTGACACCACAAATCTGCAGTTTATTGTTACTCAGTGCCAAGGATACATGTGGCTGTGTGAATCTCATCTTTGCCTGAATGTGTTGTACAGACTCGACCACAGAATAGCAGCCAGTTTCTTTTCCCTAAAATCATGTAAGGTTTTAAAATTTCTTATGTAACCCTGCCTTGAAGGTAATGAACGAAATGACTTCTCAGGAATAATTTGGTTCTTGTAGTTTGTGGTAGTGTTTATGTGAATGTTACCATGTTGGGTGAGAAGAAAACATTCAGCTTTATCTGATTGCTTCTTGCTCATCTAAGTGAATTTGCCCCATGGTATACTGAATAATCCAACATCAAACTGGCTTTGTCTGTACAGCTTAAACTTAAGTCTCTTAAGAATAATAACTGAAAAGTAATTTGGTCAACTTTTCATATGATTTTCCAAACTTGAGAACACTGTAAGTCTGCTTAGAAAGTGTGACAGCAGATCAGCTTTGAGTGGTGAAACTTTCCAACTGTGGAAAAATACCACTTTCGATTTTAGTGTACTTAAAACTGGCCCATTGGATTGTTAAAACAGGACCGAACCCAGTGAATTTAATTATTTTCCAGTAAAATTAAATTCCACTGAAGGTATTTATTCAATATATTTTTGTACTTGAGAACACTGTAAGTCTGCTTAGAAAGTGTGACAGCAGATCAGCTTTGAGTGGTGAAACTTTCCAGCTGTGGAAAAATACCACTTTCGATTTTAGTGTACTTAAAACTGGCCCATTGGATTGTTAAAACAGGACCGAACCCAGTGAATTTAATTATTTTCCAGTAAAATTAAATTCCACTGAAGGTATTTATTCAATATATTTATGATTCTGATTTGGCAAACTTTAGACTCAGTTTTAAAAGCTCACATGATGTCTCTGCAAGAGTTGAACCCTCCAGAATAATTCTGCTTCATAGTTTTTTATGGAATTGAAGTTATAAATGTAACTGTAGACATAATATCCCTAAGTAGAATCTCATTTCAAATTTATTTTTATTGCGGCTAGTGAATCTGTAAATCAAAATTTTCCCACTTGATGCAGATAGACATTGAAAGGGATAGAAATTATATGTATATATGATTTGTTTCTCATCTTTTCAGTAATTACCCAAATTAGAAATTAACTAAGTAAGGTGATAATACAAGGGCTCTAGAAGCAGACAAATGTAGATTCATGTTTTGACCGTACTGTGTACTAGCATTTGACCCCAAAATTAGATACCTCAACTATCGATAACAAGGCCTGTCTCATAAGGTACCTAAAACAGTGATTATTCAGAGTTAATACTAAGTTAAGAGCTTAATAAATGAATTATATAATTATAATGACTATTAAAAAGTAATTCAGTTCTTTTATTCCAGTGATTATTATTTCTAAGGATTCCCAAGTGTATTTCCATGATATTAAGAGATACCATGAAATTGTTCAAAAACACAGGAAACACAGTTCATTTTAATTCATTTTTTTAAATCTGTATACTGAGCTGATGACATAATTACAAAATGAGAAACAGGAGTGTACAGAGATATAATTATAACCAAAACATTAATATTTGTGAGTCTTATATAATCTAGTAGTCACTGTTTCTCAATTATATAAATGATAGTTTTAAGTTTAACTCTACTTTTGTATGGTTAAAGAATAATTTTAAATTATATATATATTTTTTCTTGGAGAAAATGGAAGGAAACTATCAGCCCTTTTCAGATGGGACTGTATGGCACAGAATGGGGGGATTTGCTTTTCATTTATTATCCTCCTGAATGTCTTACATTTTGTACATGTGATTCTTTTGTAAATGTCAGTGAAGTAGTATATGCAGTGAGATTTAGAACCATATTTTGGTTTGCTTTCAACTTTGTATTTCTCCATTATAACTAATGAAACTAAAAAGCTGAAAATTATTTTAAAGTCCCAGAAATCAGGTTCAAATATTCTGATCTCCAATTCTGTTTTCAGATGTAAAAGCAAAGTACTCAAGTAAGATAGTAAAAGGGAAATAAATTACATTAATAAACAGGAACATAGTTGTAGTTTATTCCTCTGACATGCTTAACAATCAATCCACTAAATACAATAGTAAAACAAAAAGCAATTTTAAAATACATAAATATATTATGCTGTGTCAAGGTCACTTGCATCTTACCGTATCACTCTGGGAACATCACTACTACCTGAACAGCTGGATATGTTTTATTGGGAAAATGATTTCTCTCTTTGTTTCAGTTTTACTGCATTAGTGCCTTGGCTCAGTAATAATGTGAACTCTTTGGTTGAAAAATTAAATCAAAATGAAAATAAAAATACATAAACATATAAATCAGTCTTTTACAACTTATTGTCCTCTGTTGTCTTTCAAACCGTATAGCAAAAGTCACCATCTGAGTCCTTCATTGGTCGAGAGAAGAGGTCAAATTCCCAGTCGTACATTGGGCGACCCATCCAGCTCGACAAGATCTTGCTGTCCAAAGTTAAAGTGCCGCACACATTCGTCATCCACTCATATACCCGGCCCACTGTGTGCCAGTATTGCAAGAAGCTTCTCAAGGGGCTCTTCAGGCAGGGCCTGCAGTGCAAAGGTAAGGATGACTTTGCCACCAGCCAGCACTTGATCCTCATCCATTTGAAATCATTGTTTTCCTCATCGCTTTTCTTTCTAGATGAATGCTTGGTTTTAATAGTTTCTTCTAAAATCATTGTGATAACAACATCAGCACTAATAAAACAGCTTTCAAAGCCTTCACCTCCTGCTTCTCTGTCCACCTCCTCCTGATCATTTCAGTGGATATAGCCCACTGAGATAATACGTGACGGATGGATGGCTATAAAAAGCTACCCACGGGCAGCAGTGAAGCCCATGCTGGATCTTACCTAAGCCTCCTTCAGCCTCCCATTTGGACCGGGGAGCTCCTCAACCTCACTCACCCTGATTCTTGCACCCTATTGGACATGCTTATTCCAACATCTGTGATGGTGCAAGCTCTATGTAGACCTAAGGGGCCTCATTAGATTTGTGTTAACTACAGTACTTTCCCTGAAAGTGTGCTTGCTCTTACAATAGCAGTATGCTAATAATACTTTTCCAAGGCTGATAGTGAAGCGTCTAGAGAAAGGGGTGTGTTTTCTGATTCACTCACAGGTCAATATAGATGAATGGCTTACCCTTCCTTCCCCCACTGCCTCAGTGGCCTTCCCTGGCTCAACCTCACACTCCCCTAATGGCAAGATTCTGTCATTGGTCCTCTGTTTCCTCCTCTGGCCTGGAGGGACCAACCGGAACTTGCATGGTTAGCCTCATCTCAGCCAGGCTTCCTGACCACCCTTGTTCCTTTGGATGCTGATCCCAGGTTGATTCCTGTGAACACTCCCTCCTCCCCTCCCCATGTACACATAGCTCTCCACCTTGCTCCTCTGGCTCTGATCCTAGCCTCCATCCTGATCATCATCTAAGCTTTCCCCTGTGTCCATACTTGTGGTGGCTGATAATGGCCTTTAAAGGTGTCCTAGTAATCCCCAGAACCCGTAAATGGTACTTTATATTGAAAATGGGTCTCTGTGGATGTGATTAACTTAAGGCTTTTGAGATGGAAAGTTTAGCCTGCATTATCCAGGAGAGTTCGATGCAATCACAGCATCTTTACCAGACAGAGACAGGGATATTTGACACAGAGGAAGACAAGGTGACACGACCACAGGAGCCAGACATTAGAGTGAGGTGGCCACAAGCCAAGGAATGCCAGCCACCCTCAGAATCCAGTCATCAGGATTCTCCCCTGGAGCTTCTGGGGGAAGATTTTGGATTTCTGTCTTCCAGACCTGTGTGAGAATAATTGTTTTGAAAGTGAAAGTGTTAGTTGCTCAGTTGTATCTGACTCTCTGCAACCCCATGGACTGTAGCCCACCAGGCTCCTTTGTCCATGGAATTCTCCAGGCAAGAATCCTGGAGTGGGTAGCTGTTCCCTTCTCCAGGGGATATTCCGGACCCAGGGATCGATCCAACCCGGGTCTCCTGCATTTGTTGTTTAAGCCACCAAAAATAAAATCATTGTGATTAGATTGCAGATTCAACTGTCATAAACGCTGTGCACCAAAAGTGCCCAACAACTGCCTTGGCGAAGTAACCATTAACGGAGGTAGGTAAAAGGTCAGCCTTCTCTCCCTCTTACGGCACGTGTCATATCGGACTTGCTGGGATTTTTTTTTACTTTTGTTAACATTCAGATACTTGTGACCCAGTAAATTACAGCCTCTGTCCTACTTTACTGTAGAAAAGTACCCATCATTGTGTTATGATAAAGACCAGAGATTTTCTAGATTTTTACATGATGAACCACCTCGTACTGAAAACATGGATATCCAGGATTTCTTCCCCAACTCCCTTATTTTCTACACCTATCCTAGTTCATTCAGAAATGTAGAACTTGTTGTAATGTCTGCAAGTTACACCTATCAGTCTTTTCCTCCATCCTTTTTATTGCAAGCATTGAGACAGAAGTTAACTTTTATTCCCTGTCAGTCAAGGGAAGAATCACAGAAATGGACTGACTGGAAACAGTTACCTACTTTCTTCATCCATCCAGTTACTGTTTTCATTGTGTATGTGCTTGTTAACATGCATCTTTAATAATAATAAAAGGAAATTTAATTCAGCCAATTAAAAGCTCCATATCCTTTTCTATATTGAGGAATATCCTATTGGGAAGACTTTAATTGCATAGATTAAGTCTGAAGGAATCCTAAGAAAAACGCTGTGTTCTAAAGGAACAGCTGTCATTTTCTTCCCTGGTAGAACTCCTTACGGATTCTGAACAAAACGTTTGATGCAGAGTCCCAGACTGACTTTTCCCATAGATAGTAGACTGCATTAGACTTTCAGCCTGTTATCAGATTGTTGATTCCTCTGAGAAGAAAACTGGTGGTGAAAGATCGGAGAAACTGGTTGAGTATTTCTGTGTTCCTGAAGAACAAGTGATTATCTGTGTTCTCCACTTTCTTCTCTAGAAGAAGAGAAAGCTCTCTAGGAAAACATTCCCATAGTAGTTTCTGGCTTTGCAGTGCTGCCAAAGATAAAAACTTGGCAGTCTTCCCAGTTTAAGTGGCATGTGGTATTGATTTTATTCAGGCCCAGGAAATGTCAACCTGTGCTAGATAACTGGAACCAAGGGGAAACAGTATAGTTTTTGTTATATTGATTAATTTGAAATTGCATTTTTCCATACAGTCTGAAAAATCTGGAAAAATGTGCATTTTCCAAACTTGGCAGGCTATTTAATCCATCAGCCTTAAATAGGCTCTAATCAGTCTATTTTCTAATTTTAAAGTAGGAACTTTATATTAGTAAGTAATTATACTACATTAGCATCAACTGTATAATGGCAGGATTCAGTATTATTTCAAATATCAAATATTTGTTTGATAGTTATTTAAACGCTGCTGCTTATGTGACCAATTTAATATATTGAAATTCATGATTTTAAAAGTTACTGGGATATCAGGAGTCAGTGACATTCCGTGTTCTTGCATGTGAAAGTTTCCCACATCCTCCCACATATTTCTTTTTCCCACCAGGGTGCTGTGCTACTGAAATAAGATTAGTTTCCTCTTCACTGGTATCACTTTGCTTCCTAGCATTTTGTTTCTGTATCACCCTTGGCGTCCTTCCAAGGCTCCCCATGACCTATTTATGCTTCTAGGCTTAGGGGCCTAAAAAATGAGCATCTACTTATAAAATTATATATTTATCCTCTCATAATTTCATATACTTATGAGCTAAAGTTTAAAAGGAAAGTGAAAGAAAAGAATTATTCACATGATTATATTTTTAGGGCTTCCAATTGATTTGTTTTAGGATTGCCTAACTTTCTCTTAAGTCTTGGCTCTAGGATACTAGGCTTATCTTCATGGGTGCAAAACAATTTTGTAGATTTGCTTAGCCCTGGGGCAGAGTCTGACGTAGTCATGGAAGAAGGGAGCGATGACAATGACAGTGAAAGAAACAGTGGGCTCATGGATGAATTGGAAGAGGCAATGGTCCAGGATGCTGAGATGGTGATGGCCGAGTGCCAGAATGACAGTGGGGAAATGCAGGATCCGGACCCGGACCACGAGGACTCCAACAGAACCATCAGGTGAGGGTGTACTGCCAGGCTTGGTCAGACAGGCAAGCCCCACGTGGTATTTACTTCTTAAAGCTCTTTGATATTTTAATCTCTTATAGAGAAAACTTAAAGTTGTGTTTACAGGCATACCTGGTTTTACTATTTTGTTGCACTCCACAGGTATTCCTTTTTTTTTTTTTTAAACAAATTGAACCTCTGTGGCAACCTTGGGTAGGCCACAATTATCAGTACCACTTTCCCAACAGCTTTTACTCACTTTGCATTTCTGTGTCACATTTTGGTAATTCTCTCAATATTTCACACGTGTTCACTTTTATTATGTTTGTGAGGGTGATCTATGTTTAGTAAACTTTGAGGTTACTATTGTAATTGTTTGGGGGCACAACAAACCATGCCTGTATAAGACAGTAAGCTTAATCAATAAACGTTATGTGTTATGACATCTCTACAAGCCAGCCATTTTCCTGTCTCTCTCCATCTCCTCAGGCCTCCCTATTTCCTGAGGCACAACAGTATTGAAATTAAGCTAGTTAATAACCCTGCAATTGCTTTTAAGTGTTCAAATGAAACATTCATGTGTCTCTCACTTTAAGTCAAAAGCTGGAAATAATTAAGCCTAGTGAGGAAGGCATGTTGAAAGCCAAGATGGGTCAGAAGCTCAGCCTCTTGAGGTAAACCATCAGCCAGGTTGTCGATGCGAAGTAAAAGTTCTTGATGGAATTAAAAGTGCTACTCCAGTAAACACATGAATGATAAGACAGCAAAACAGCACCGTTGCTGATGGAGATAGTTTAACCTTGATAGAAGTTCAAACCAACAGCAACATTGCCTTACAGCAAAACCTAATCCAGATCAAGGTCCTAACTCTTTTCAATTTTATGAAGACTGAGCAATGTGGAAGATGCAGAAGAAGAGTTTGAAGCTATTAAAGATTGGATAAGCCATTGCCATAACATAAAAGTATGAAGTGAGGCATCAGTGCTGATGTACAAACTGTGGCAAGTTACCAAAAACTCTAGCTAAGGTAATGAAGATAGCTACACATACATTTTCAATATAGAGAAAACAGCCTTCTATTTGAAGCCAGTGTCATCTAAGACATTCACAGCTAGAAGATGAAAGCTTCAAAGGACAGGCTGACTCTGAAGCTGGTAAGTTTAAGTTGAAGCCAGTGCTCATTTACCATTCTGAAGAATCTTACAACCCTTGATGATTATACCAAATGCACTCTGCTTATGTTCTGTAAGTGGAACAACAAAGCCTGGAAGACAGTGCATCTGTTTATAGCATAATTTACTGAATATTTTAAGTCCACTGTTGCAACTTACTGCTCAGGAAAAAAAAATTCCTTTCAAAATGCTGCTGCTCATTTATGATGCACCTGGCCACCCAAGACCTCTGATGAAGATGGATGGTAAGATTCTCGTTGTTTTCATGCCTTCTGACACAGCATCTGTTCTAAAGCCCATGGATCAAGGACTAATTTTAACTTTTATTGTTTTTAGAGATACATTTTGTAAGATCGCCATATAGATAGTGATTCTTCTGATAGATCTAGGCAAAGTCAACTGAAAACCTGAAAAGGGTTTACTCTTCAGATGCCATTAAGAATATTCATGATTAATGAGAAGAGGTCAGAATATCAACATTAACGGGAGTTTGGAAGAAGTTGTTTCCAAACCTCATGGATGACTTTGAGTGGAGGAAGTAGCTGCTGCTGTGATGCAAATAACATGAGAACCAAAATTAGAAATGGAGCCTGAAACTGTGACTGCAGTGTCATGATAAAGCTTTCAGAGTTGAGCAGAGGAAGTGGTTTCTTGAGATGGAATCTACTCCTGATGAAGATGCTGTGAAGATTGTTGAAATGACAGCAAAGGATTTAGAGTAATACTAGTACATGCATTTAATTTATAATGCAGTACAGAGTTTGAGTCCAATTTTGAAAGAAGTTCTGTGGGTAAAATGCTATAAAACAGCATTGTGTGCTACAGGGAAATCATTTGTGAAAGGAAGCACCAATTGATGTGGCAGACTTTGCTGTTGTCCTGTTTTTGAAAATTGCCACAGTCACACCAGCTTTCAACAAACACCATCCTCATGGGTCAGCAGCCATCAACAATAAGGCAAGACTTTCCACCAGCAAAAAGACTACATCTTGCCCGAAGGCTGAGATGATGCTTAGCAGTTTTTAGCAATAAGCTAATCTTTAATTAAAGAATATACATTGATTTTTTTTTTTTAGGCATAGCGCTATAGAACACATTTAATAGACCACAGTATAGTGTAAACATAACATATATACACTGGGAAACCAAAAAATTCATGTGACTTGCTTTTTTGCCATGTTTGTTTTATTTCTGTGGTCTGGAACCAAGCTGAAACATGTCCAAACTTTTCCTATAATTCGTTTATAAATGAGCTGTGTACTGTAGAAGATGCTCCTAAGTTTGGAGCTAAGTGGTCAGGATTCCCTTGGAGAAGTGTAGCTTGCATCCTTTCCTGATATTGCCTCATTTTTTGACCCATTTTCTTTTGCATGTGACGGTTACACATACTTGCAAATAGAAAATTTACTACTAATTTAATATTTTATTTTGGGGGGCTCCAAAATCACTGCAGATGGTGATTGCAGCCATGAAATTACTCCTTGGAAAAAGAGTTATGACCAACCTAGATAGCATATTCAAAAGCAGAGACATTACTTTGCCGTGGGGGGCGGGAATTGGGGGCAGGAGTAGAAGGGGATGACAGAGGATGAGATGGCTGGATAGCATCACTGACTCGATGGCCGTGAGTCTGATTGAACTCCGAGAGATGGTGATGGACAGAGAGGCCTGGCGTGCTGCGATTCATGGGATTGCAAAGAGTCGGACACGACTGAGTGAACTGAACTAAGTTAATATTTATTCAAAGCTTGTGTGCAAATACATAGATCAGGGATCAACTTTAGCAGACACCATCTATTTTATAGTTGGCCTGCAATGTAGATAACATAGGTTTGATCCCTGGGTGGAGAAGATCCCCTGGAGGAGGAAATGGCAACCCACTGGAGAATTCCATGGACAGTAGAACCTGGTGGGCCACAGTCCATGGGGTCAGTAAGAGTCAGACACGACTGAGCCACTAACACTTTATTACAAGAATCAGATTATGTCTGGACCTTACTGTTCTTGATTTTGTTTCAGAAGTGTGTGGAGTTTCATATTTGTGATTGGATTGTCTGTCTTTTGATTTGTAGCTGATCCCCATTTTTTATACTAGTGGTCAGCACACTATAGCCAAATCAGTCTGTTGCCTGGTGTGTTATAAAGTTTTTTTGGAACCTAGCCGTGCCCATCCATAGCTATGGCTGTGGCCGCTTTTGCACTACAATGGCAGCGTTAAGTATTCTGCAGAGCCTGCAATGTGTATCACCTGACTGTACAAAAATAGCTCCCAAACCTCTGATTTATAAAGTGTATTCAAACTTTTATGTCCATTTTATAAGTGCCATATTCATTGGCACTTCATAATTAAAATTCATAACTAAAATTATTTATGAGAGGAGAGCAATAAAATAATTGGATTTTATTTCATTTAACATGAGAAATATTTTTCAAATACTAGAAAATGCCTATGCCCCCACTTTCTTTTGAAGATGAACGTTTCTTTAGTATCAAAATATTGGTGGCATGTAAGTGGTGGGTCAGTGGAGACACAGAGATAGAAAAGAAGGAGATGAAGGAGGGGCATAATTCCATGAGCAATAGTTATTTAAAAGACAGTTTGAACAGCAGATTCTAATTTTTGTGAAATTATGTAGAGAGACTGAAATTCATGTTAACATATTACATCTAAATGATTAATATTGTGGCTATAATATTTATTAAGCAAATGATCATTCACCTGTGACTCTGAACTGTGGCCTCCATACACTGTGATAGTAATCTACCCAATGTTTACCCCAATACTGAGCACCAAGTGTTTAGTTCACCTGAAAACCTAGGTGCTTACTATTCTGCTCAGGGATTGTTAAGATGTACATATAAAGCACCTCTCACTCTTCAGAGCAATCCAGAGTCTGAACCATGGTACTCTGACAATGTGTGTATGTATGTGAACCGACTCTTTGCAACCCCATGGACTGTAGCCTATCAGGCTCCGCTGTCCATGGGATTTTTCCAGGCAATAGTACTTGAGTGGATTGCCATTTCCTTCTCCAGGGGATCTTCCCGACCCAGGGATCGAACCCGGGTCTCCTGCATTGTAGACAGACGCTTTACCGTCAGAGCCACCAGGGAAGAGTACCTTTCACTAAAAATGGGGTTTGCAGTTTTCTTTTGCCTTTCACTTTGAGATAGCTGAAATAAGGCTTTAGGCAGGAAAAGAAGATCTGTATCTAAAAACATTTCTTTCTTAAACTATTTTGACTTTTCCAGTCCATCAACAAGCAACAATATCCCACTCATGAGAGTAGTACAGTCTGTCAAACACACGAAGAGGAAAGGCAGCTCAGTGATGAAGGAAGGATGGATGGTCCACTACACCAGCAAGGATCCGCTGGTAAGATCCACACCAGGCTCTCGGCTTGCCTTTTGAGCTTCAATTAGAGGAGCTTCTAGTGCTGTCAAGACTGGGGGATATCTGGGTTAGCAGGAGCAAACCTTAGTGCACGCAGGGTACAGGATCGGGGAGAATATTCACAGTCTCTGGGTGTTCCGTGTGGTTGAGCAAACAACTGAGTTAGAAAACAGTAGGCAGCAATCTCAGGGAAACAAAGTCATTTCCCTGCATTACTTGAGATGATTCCCAAACAGCTTTTTATAGCAGCCGTGAAAACCTTCAGAATGCTCATCTGTGATTCAAAAGAATTTTTGAGCATTGCATTTTAGGGAGAGAAAAAATGATAACTGTTATATACTTCTTAAATCCTTAAATGTCCACTTAAAAACTGACCTATTCAGAAACATAGTAATCTTATATTTTATTAGATAAAAGACAGCACATTTAAAATTTTTATTACACTCTTGAGTTTCTCATTACTTCTTAGTTTCCTAATAGTTGATACATGAGGTTGTGCATGTGTTGATGTATGTTTCAATTTAACTGACCTTTAGTAATAAGCTTCTTTCTCAGCTATTGGTAGTGTTTTACTCATCACTTTCTAGCCATAGAATTCCTATCGTTTCTTTAGGTAAATTGACACCTATAACCTAACACCTGTGTCTATAATCTCAACCTTCTCTTCCCGAGAGAGCTTTACATGACTTAATGTAGGGCTCAACTGAATTTCATCCAGTCTTTCCTAGATGTGGTAAAATATTTGAAGCATATTTAGTATATTTGACTGGTGTAAGATAGGTTGTAGAAGAGACCAAGAATAGTATTAGGACATTTTAGTCTGAAAAGAAGAAACACATGCATTCATACAGACACTCAAGGACCTGATCACCAAATCATGGATGTTTGGATCTGCAGTAAGCTTAAGAGAAAGTCAAGCTATTGATACATTCCTCTAATGTTAGATTGATGCCATGGAGTCAGCCTTGCCATCCTACTCAACATTGTTTAGTTCTACTGTGCCATCTCTAATGGAAGCCAGAATGCCTGGCTGGATCAGCATGGCATGCCTTATGTTCTAAAACAATAGAATATAAATATTATATCTCCCATTAAGCCCTTTTATTACAGCTATTAATCCACCTCTAGCTCTTCAAGCCATCAAATAAATTTTAAAATGATGTTTTCTATTTATTCTACTTGCACTAAGTGCCAGGCATTGCTCTGGGTGCTAATACATCATCTCTTTTAATATTTATAACTCTCAAATGTAGGCGCAGAACCTCACTACACATTTGCTGAATAGACACCTTCTAGAGTCTTGAAATTGTTAGTCTTCCTCTTCCAAAGGCCGCACACTTTCCCCCATCAAATTTTATGCCCCAGTGGGAAAATGTTTTGATTTTATCTGTCTTGGATTTTCTTTTTTTAAGGTTTTAAAAGATACTGTATCAAACTTCTGTTTCAGCGGAAGCGGCACTATTGGAGATTGGATAGCAAATGTATTACCCTCTTTCAAAATGACACAGGAAGCAGGTACTACAAGGTAAGGGTGCTCTTTCCTTGACTGAGGTCTCATGCCCCCTCTTGCTTGCTTGTGGAAATGTAGAGTATCAGAAATACAAAATTAACACCCAACAAACGTTACTCTGCTGAAGCTTGCTCCAAGAGATACTTTTTTCTTCTTTGTAGTTTTTAGATTTGGGGGAAATCAGGTTGTGAGCTGATTAGTCATCTGTGAATTTCACTGTGGAATGCTTCTGGCCCCATGGGATGGTGGGGGAGAGGGTCGGGGAGAAGAAGCTTAACTGTCTTATTTTAGCAGGGATGTGTGATTTAACTAGCAAGTTCAGGGTCACAGAAGATTAGTGAAAAGTAAATTGCTGAAGTCTGTTCTATCCAACTTTCTTTGTTTTGTTTTGCACTGGTAGTCCTGCAAATATGTCACCAGGGGTTAAGAAACATTGTATGATTCCTCCATATATTGCCAATATCATAAGGAGCACTTTCTGCTAGAAAAATAATTTGGCAGCTGTTTTCATTCTGTCTCTCTACTTGAAATAATACAGATGTCACATAACATGTCACCCAGTGAAACACGGTTCCAAAAGAAATTTAGAGTGAAAAAGTATATATTTGCGCCATCAAGAATAATGAAGGCTCAGCGATAGTAGGTGTCGTTCTCCATGGCCCCTTTACACAGACCTAACAGAAAAGGAAACCTCATTAACTTTTCAATTAAAAATTTGTTTTAAAAGTTAGTATTTCTTCTCCATCCTAAAAGACAATATGGTAATTAATTTTTTAAATATCAAAACTGTCTTAACCGCTTTTAAAAACCGCTTTTAAAACCACTCTCTGTGGTATTCCTCACTAAAATTGTTCATGTGGCCATATTTTTATATTAACATCTATCAAGTCAAATTACATGATTCATTTTCAGTGCTTTAAAGAATAGTTGAAATTTAAAAACAGCTGTGCATACCCAAATGCATTTTAAAAGGGTTGTGATTTACCTCACAGTTATTAAAATTATCATTTATAGTCTAAGACTTAGATTTTTATGCAGGTTCAAAATTATTCATATTTATTCTTATTGCATGAACACACTAAAAAGCCACTTAAACTTTTCTGGCAAAAGGAGATGATAATTTTATTTTTGTGTTTTTCTTAGTTATATTCTGTGTCTTATAAAACTGTTTTATAGAAATGATAGCTGATTGTAATGTCATTTCTTACATGTCCCTGGCATGAGTTTTATTTGAAAGTTGTATCCTTTGATAAACTCCATTTAGTACACACTTTTTTCCACAGGAAATACCTTTATCAGAAATTTTATCTCTGGAACCAGCAAAACCATCAGCTTTAATTCCTAGCGGGGCCAACCCTCACTGTTTTGAGATCACTACAGCAAACATCGTGTATTATGTGGGAGAAAATGTGGTCAGCCCCTCCAGCCCACCACCAAACAGCAGTGTCCTCACCAGTGGCGTCGGTGCCGACATGGCCAGGATGTGGGAGATGGCCATCCAGCACGCGCTCATGCCCGTCATACCCAAGGGGTCCTCTGTGGGCTCAGGAACCAGCGTGCACAGTGAGTCTGCTGGCTTTCTGTCTGTCTTGAGAACAGGTGAAGAGAGCCCCTTTAGGGATGTTTAGTTTGTTGGGAGACCCTGCTACTGGGAAAAATCGATGGCAGGAGGAGAAGCAGGTGACAGAGGATAATATGGTTGGATAGCATCACCAACTCAATGGACATGTGTTTGAGAAAACTCTAGGAGATAGTAAAGGACAGGGAAGCCTGGTGTACTACAGTCCATGCGTTCACAAAGAGTTGGACATGACTTAGTGACTGAACAAACAAAAAGTGGGGGTCTCCAAATAAAAGCTTCTACTTATAAGGTGTTTTATTTTATATTAAAATTTTTTGAGAAAACTCTAGGAGATAGTAAAGGACAGGGAAGCCTGGTGTACTACAGTCCATGCGTTCACAAAGAGTTGGACATGACTTAGTGACTGAACAAACAAAAAGTGGGGGTCTCCAAATAAAAGCTTCTACTTATAAGGTGTTTTATTTTATATTAAAATTTTGAATAGATGCATGTCAACCCAATATATCCAGTAATAGCGGAAACTTGGGTTATTGGTTATAAAAGAAGTAATCTCGTTGGTGATAAAAGAAGAAGTAATCTTGTCAACTCGAGCTTGACTGGAATGCCAGTTTTGCCATCTGCAAATCTGAGTTAACACAAGTCCTCCAAAACCACCAAATGTGCTACTCTCTGCAGGAGACTTAGTGTTCAGAGTACTTGCTGCTGCTGCTGCTAAGTCGCTTCAGTCGTGTCTGACTCTGTGCAACCCTGTAGATGGCAGCCACGAGCCTCCCCTGTCCCTGAGATTCTCCAGGCAAGAACACTGGAGTGGGTTGCCATTGCCTTCTCCAGTGCATGAAAGTGAAAAGTGAAAGTAAAGTCGCTCAGTCGTGTCTGACTCTTAGCAACCCCATGGACTGCAGCCTACCAGGCTCTTCCGGCCATGGGATTCTTCAGGCAAGAGTACTGGAATGCCAGTGCCTTCTCTGTACTCAGAGTACTTGGAAACTCTTATATCATTTTTTCCCAGGTAGATCTCTCTGTTCATTGTAGCACGAGATAAATTTTACCAGAATTCAATCAAGATAAAAAATGGAGGATGCATTTTTGAAAGATATTTTAGAGGGATATCTGTATACAAATGTAACTTTACAATCTCATAATGGCTATTAATAATGAAGCCTGTGGCAAAGAACCCTCTGTTTTCACATCACAGGGATCTGATGATCTGTGATAGATTTGATTTGTCACAAGTTTTTAGTTGAACTCTACAGCCAGTGTACATACTGCATGCATGCATGCTAAGTAGCTTCAGTCATGTTCAACTCTGTGCCACCCTATGGACTGTATAGCCTGCCAGGCTCCTCCATCCATGGGATTCACCAGGCAGGTTCTTAACCACTGGCACCACCTGGGAAGCTCAGTACATATTAATAGGATACATATGCCTATTGGAGTGCTAACCATTTAATGTGAGATCTCTATTTTTAAAATAACCCCAATAGGTGGATATTAATGTTTTGCCTGCTTTACAGATAAGGGAATCAGACCCCGGTGGCATTAAGCTGTTTCTGCTTGTACCAGAGTTAAGAAATGGCAAACCAGAATTTGAACCCAAATCTTTATGACTTCCAACTCTAAACTGACAAAATACTATTATTTTTCAAAGCAAAGTACAGAGTGAATCTGTAACTGTAAAAGCAAACAAACATTCTAATAAGCATTTTCTTAGAAAAATCTAATTACTATGATTTAAAAACACCCCTGCAGCTTGATTAATAAACATGTGTTTACCTGTTTTGCAGTTACCTCTCTTACTTCTTTTGTGTATTTTTTAATGTGTATTTCTAGGAGATATTTCTGTGAGTATTTCAGTATCAAACTGCCAGATTCAAGAAAATGTGGTGAGTATGTACCTACTAATATAAAACTTGGTACTGTGATCTTTTATTGGAAAATAAGAGCATCATAAAATACATTTTTATTGATCTGACATTTTAATTTTTTAGTATTTTCTAGAAAATAAAATAGGGTCCCTTTGGATGTTTTTCCTCTAGAAAATTTTAGAAACATTACATTGTATCAATTCTTTAGTGATTTTCTGTAATCTGTTCTGTAGTGTGGAGAGTTAAATAGCTATTTTTCATTTCAGGTAAGCAATTATAATGCAGTGCCTGATTTTTTATATGTTTGACCCATCTTGATACTGGAATTTTAAATGGTTGATGTTATGTAATACCAGATAAAATAGATAAATTATTTGAATTTCATGAGTAGCTTAAATGTGCCCTTATTCTCTTTCCTTGATTGCTACCCAGGAATGCTATCATATGACAGGGAGTTGCAAATACACTTAAAATCACTTGTACTTATCAAGGAATCCTGATAAAACTACATAAATGAGATTTTATGGGTCCACATTCTAGCACCCTAGTCAACTGTACCACCTAATTCCATCAGCTCAGTTTTTGGAAATTCTATGTAGATCATATACATATTATGAAGTAATTTACACTCTGTCATATGTTTGCTTTTTTTTATTATACTTTGTCACTGTGGTAAGAAGCCCAAAAGTAACGAGGCCTTTCCTACCTCATCCTATGACTCAGATTTTTCCCTCAATTTTGACTGCTATGCCTGTGATCAAAAGGAAGACATTTGTAGCCTTAAACTAATCTGAGTTTACTTTTCAAAAAGTAAACTCCGTGAAACTTAATTTATCACCAGCATAACTTTGCAACCTTTACTAAATTGAGAGAATTAGGTAAAGTTCATAACAAAAATTAGCTGTATTCTAATTCTGTCAGTCACAGGATAGATAAAGACCTCTTTTTCTGTTAGTCACAGGACAGATAAAGATTTCTGTTGCTCTTAGCCAGAGAGGACTTTGAGAAATATTTATCTACCTATAAATCTCTTGGGAAATTCTAGATTCCTTTGTGGTTCTTCCACCCACAAATTCTAGATGGCCATTGAGCTATCAGAAAAAAATGAAGTAGTACCTGGACTCAGACTACTAGAGTAGTATTAATTTCTTTTCTTGTCTTCAGACAGCCTTGAACTCTGAACCATAGATACTCTGAAGGGATCAGAGGATAGAGAGGACTTATAGTTTTTTTTTTCCTCTGGAGGAGGGACAAAGGAAAAGGATAGGAATATATAGAATATGCAAAGGGTAAGATGTGATGTAAAAGGACTTTTGGTTTTGAAAGGACAACGGTAAAAGTGTAGAGGATAGGCAGAAAATTCCATGGTATGTCATAGCAATACTGAAAGTGAAAAAGTATTACATTATACCTTCGTGATTGTCATCATCAAATCACAGGTTGTAAACACAGTCATTTAAAACAGAATGCTTTACTTCAAAGAGGAAAGAGTAGACGCTTGGAAACTTGTAACCTCTATAAGTGGAAAAAGTGAAACAGTTTGGTCACCTTATAAATGAGAATTTCATTATCCGTTTGTTGTGTCTCTGGCTCATTCACAGTGATTCAGCCCCTTTTCCTTCCAGTTTAAATTCATCTGATGTAGATGATTGAATAAGAAGCAGTCTTACCATTTTAGCCATAAAGAATGAAATGGGTTGGAATCAGGACTCACACAGACGTGACTGGGAATCATGATTATTTAATGTGAAATTTCTAAATAACCATCTCAATAAGCAAATCTGTTTTTAAATACTGGCATTATATATGTTTTTGACAAATTATATATATAAATGACATTATATAGTTTTAAGTCTTTTTTTCTCCCTAATGAAATCTATTTACTTGAACACTGAAAAATTTCTGCTGGTTAAGAGCAGAATAGTTTTTAATGTGAAATTTCTAAATAACCATCTCAATAAGCAAATCTGTTTTTAAATACTGGCATTATATATGTTTTTGACAAATTATATATATAAATGACATTATATAGTTTTAAGTCTTTTTTTCTCCCTAATGAAATCTATTTACTTGAACACTGAAAAATTTCTGCTGGTTAAGAGCAGAATAGTTTTCAAACATTACAACATTAAATTGAAGGGTGTGTTTTTAATATTATCATTATATTGTAGATCTCGTCTGGTATTTATTTATGTTTAAATTCATCAAGTATTAATGATATATTGAATAAAATTATATAATTTATTAGGACTAATACATTGTTTCACTTCATGTTTGTGTTTCTCTGGACTTGCACCTGTAGGACATCAGCACAGTTTATCAGATTTTTCCTGATGAAGTACTGGGTTCTGGACAGTTTGGAATTGTGTATGGAGGTATGTTGATTCACCAGTTATTTCTATTAAGTTAAAGTTTTGGCTACTTGTGTTAAGAAAATTAATATCTCCAAGAAGAATATAAAAACCTATATGTAGATGTGTTTTAGACGTTATATTTTTCTGTGACTTAACTTTTTAGAAATTTCTCTTGAGGTTATCGCTAACCGGAAAATTGGCACGTGTCTGTTTTGAAAGAGAAATGTTTCTACTCCTAAAAAATTTATTTTGCTTAAATATTGATGAACTCTATACACAATATTGTTAAATATTGGTTTATACAGGCAAAATATTGAGAAACAAGGAAACTGTAATTTGGAAACATTCTTTTTCCTCTTAGCATATTTTGTCAGAATGCTATAGAAATCCATTCATGTAACTAGGCAAAAACTAGTCTATTCTGGCGTCTTTATTAGATGTTAGAATCTAGCATCTTCTACTCTAACATCTTTAGCAATGTTATGTATTTTGTTAAGGTTTGCATTTTTTACATGTATGAAGTAAAATATTAAATTTTTACATTTTTCTTATTCTCAGATTATTTGGTGAATTTAGTTAAAGCTTCTGTCTTAGATTCTAGTCAGTTCAATCACATTTTTCAAATCCTTAGGAAAGATACCAGTCTTTTTACCTGCCCTGTAGAATGGCCTCATAACTTTCAATTACTTAATATAATCAGTAACAGATTATCTTTTTTGTGAGATGGGGTGCTCTGAAATAATCACAATGTTTGATTCTATTACTTATCATAGTATAATATTGTGCTTTTTTATTTAAAAACTAATTAAATTCTACTCTGTTTTACAAAGTAATTTTGATTCTTATAAAATGTACAAATCATTTTTTTTGACAGAAAACCTGTCAGTGAGTCAGCAACCATTGTATTTTCTGTCAAGGCCTAACAGTGTGATCAGGGAGACTAAGTGCAACACAAGGAATTGCTCTGCAGTGTAATAATTGCGTGCATGCAAAAAAGAACAGTCATGGTGTGTAGAGCATGGTGCTGTGCTTAGTCACTCAGTCATGTCCATCTCCTTGAGACCCCGTGGACTGGAGCCCACCAGGCTCCTCTGTCCATGGGAATTCTCCAGACAAAAATACTGGAATACTGGAGTGAGTAGCCAATCCCTTCTCCAGGGCATCTTCCTGACCCAGGAATTGAACCAGGGTCTCCTGCATTGCAGGTGGATTCTTTACCAACTAAGCTACCAGGGAAGCCCATGAAGTATGGTAAATATACGTAATTGAATATAGTGTGGGGTGAAATGCGTAAGAAATGAGATTAGAGAAACCAGCACGTGCTAGATAGTTTGTAACATCCAACAGTGAAGGAGCGGGTTTAGAAGGAGGCCTCCCACAAGGAAGACTAGAAAGTTATACCTGGACACATAGGGATGAAGCAGATAAGGACAGTCACAGAAGGCAGGTCAAGTGCCATAGAGACACAAACATGGAGACTAAAAAAGCCACAGTCTTGCAGACAGTAGTTGCAGTAAAAGTCTGCGTTGGAATAGAGCTTGCAGCCAGTGAAAGTAAAGAACATGAAAACAAGACAATAGCTCTGTCAATTGTGAAGGGAAGCATTCTCGAAGGAGTTGGAAGGAATAGTGAAAGTGGTTTTAGGGAGAAGCGGCACTAGAATTACACCAAATGTAAAAATAGTAGAATTTTGAATTAGTTTATATGTGGCCAAAAATAGTGAGTAATTAGTTTCACTTTCAAATTCAATTAGCATTACTTTATTCTATATCTTCCATAGAAGATCTATATAATCAAGTAGTGTAGAAGTGAACAGCTTGAGGGGACCCTTTGATTCCCTAGAAGGTTTATTGTGAGAATTAAATTGGATATGATATATGTAAAGGGCCTGTCAGATGTTGACAATGGTGATAATAATGAAGATAACATGTTTTTTGAGTGTGTATAGTTATCTGGGCACTCTGTGTACTGTACATATCTTGTTACATCTAATTCTTACAGCAGTGCTACCATTGAAGATGAGGAACTCAGAAAGCTTTAGTGGTTTGCTCAAGACCATGAAGCTATTGGTGCCAAGATTTTTATTCTTTCTGTTGCAGCATACATTGGTTTATCAGGACTTCATCCTTTCTTAAGTATAATGAAGATAACATGTTTTTTGAGTGTGTATAGTTATCTGGGCACTCTGTGTACTGTACATATCTTGTTACATCTAATTCTTACAGCAGTGCTACCACTGAAGATGAGGAACTCAGAAAGCTTTAGTGGTTTGCTCAAGACCATGAAGCTATTGGTGCCAAGATTTTTATTCTTTCTGTTGCAGCATACATTGGTTTATCAGGACTTCATCCTTTCTTAAGGAGAGTACTTTTGCCAGTGGTATGAATATTGTCCATATTAAGTAGCTCAATATCCTGTTTCTAAAACATATGTTTTATAAGAAAATATCAGATTGATCATATGAATAGCTTTTAATGTCCTAATTCTTTTGTGTTTTGAATTTGTTTAAGTTTATAGTGTATATTTGATCTATAATAATGGAGCTAAGAAATGAACTCTTGATGGGCAAAAGTCAGTGCTCACCAGAAGTGTTAATTTTTTCAGTAAAACATTTTTATAATTCTAAAATGTCCTTATAAATTCTGGTATTCTTCAATAGAGATGATATTTAATAAGATTATGCTATTATTTCTTTTTTATTTTAAAGGAAAACATCGCAAAACAGGAAGAGATGTAGCTATTAAGATCATTGACAAGTTAAGGTTTCCAACAAAACAAGAAAGCCAGCTTCGTAATGAGGTTGCAATTCTTCAGGTACTTCCTGTTCTTTATGTGGGGGCTATAATATATCCTATTAACTTCTGCAAAACAAAGAAAAGTTACCCATTATCTGTGGCATAGATATTTAGGAATATGTTTAAATAAGTGAAAAGGCAGATCAAGCATCAAACCACTGCCTGGGTGGTATCTTCCCTGAGACTAGGCAGCAGCTTTTCCTTTCTATGTGCTTAATTCTAGGTTTTAGTGTGTTATTAATTCTCATTAAATTAATATGGTTCAGCATTTGCCCATAGTGGACATGCTGCGACCATTTTGTTTTACATTATCAATGACCTTGCGTTCATAAACATTCCTCCTTTATGCTGTGATAATTATATGAATTGAGTATATGTCAGTATGTAGCTGTCAGCATATCAAATAAAAGAGTAATACATGCCTGAGAATCAGATGATCTTGATCTTATTAATGTCCTCTTTGTGTCTCACTGTAAGCCTTTTATTTAATATTGAGACTATTCCTTAACTCTTCTCATTTTTTAAGGCAGTCCCTTTTTAAAGCCAGAATTTGCTAATGAAAAGCATTATGTGATATATATAACTTTTTAAATTATTAAAGCTTTTTATACAGATCAAAAGGAAATGGAGCAGTTGTTTACTAAATGTGGCCAACCTAGCTGTCCAGTCTGGACAGTTTAAATCCTTGATAAATGCCCATTTTTATATAACTTCCATAATTATCTGCTTGTCATGCAAGCTGATCATAATTTCTGATTTATAGTTTTATTAAATAATTTTCATCTGAGCATTGCTAGCAAAACAAAACAGACTGCATTTCTTCATTTATTGTTTCATATAAATGGTATTTATTGAGTTTATGCAATAAAAAAGTTGAAAAAGAGATGATTTTCTGCCCTAAAGGATCTCATGTGTACAGACAACCAAAATAATTGTTGCTGTATATTAAAAAATGACATAGACCTTTCTGAGACTCATATGTTCTAAAGATGGTGTTTTCGTGCCTTTGGACAACTAATGTAACAATCTGCCTTCTTGGAAGAAGATAACCACAGATCTTAAGCTGACAATTCACGCATAGTTTTGTGCTTGCTACTCAGATTCTTCTGCAAAAAATTCTTGACAACATTGAGTTGTCACATCTGAAAACTTAGTGACAGCTTTCCATACTTGGACCCCCCTCTTCCAGTCTCCACTCTCACCTGATGTCCTAAAGGCCGACTCCTTTGCAGCCTTGCCACAGCTGGCATAAGGATAAAACATTTCTCTTTCTCTACAGGACATAAGAAGAGTTTCAGTTAACATGGTTATACCTTTCTACTTTTTATTGGAGCTGCAGAGGAACATCTAGTTCTCTCTGTATAGCCCTTTAATTAGCTTGCGTGAGCATGACAACACATTATCTAGCTGCTGACTCTGTAGTAAGGTAGAGAAATAAAATATACCATAAACTGACTCCATCTCCTTTGCAAAAGAGTAGCTGCAATCAACAACTCAGATGCAGTAAACATGCATTTGGCAAAAATTTTATTATAATGTGGTTTTCTGTAAAGAATTTGGTTAGGTTGAAAGTCAGATTCTGTCTCTTGAGCATACAAAGAGTTTGAACAGTTCACATATTATGGTCTGAAATCTCAAAAATCCTCATAAGTTATCATTCATCCCCATTGTCCCCAGTCGTTCTCCATTTCTTTCATCAAACTCATATTTATTGAGTACATATCATGAGCTAAGCTCTGTTCTTGGCTCAGTGCATACAGTGTGAACAAAGACACTCAAGTCCTTCCTGTCATGAGTCTTTAAATTGTATTTAAATTATCTTTAAGTTGTATTTTCATGTTTACTTTTAGTCTGATGTTTACAACGTACTTAAATGTTGAATTTTTAATGACAAAACCTGTACAGGGAGCCTTATTAAAGCTTGGTTTATGTATATGACATTTGAGAGTTCATACTTTACCAAAAGTTGACATTTGTTTCAAACTTGTTCACCAGAAATTAGTCTGATCTATATTCTCTTTTTCCATAGCACTTACCATATTCTAGCCTATTACAGAAATTTATTTATTATATTTGCTGTGGGTTTCTTTTCCCATCCCCATTCCCAATCCATGCTCTAGAATATGTATGTTTCAGAAGGGCAGATGCTGTTATTTGCCAGCAGTATCAAATAACTGATATATATCCCCAAATATATACTGATATATCCCAAACACCAAAGATAGTTCCTGACAAACATTCGATGTTTAGCAGATATTTGTTGGATGAATGTTTGTTGAATTAAAACTGTACAGAGACATCATCCTGTCACATATGAAGTCATAGTATCCAACCAGGAAGCAAATGTCTGGACTCTGTTTGCTATCAATGGTTAATTGGTTAGTTAAGAAGGATTGTTCTTTGAAAGCCCTCATTGCCCTGGTTTATATTTCTTATAAAAATAAGTAATTCATTTTTTTAAACCTGAAAAGAAAATATGGTAATAAGTAGAGAGACGAGGGGAGGATTCTGACTCACTAACTGATACGTTCAGAAAAAGTACTGTGATTGAAATCAGCTGAATGGTGCAGAAGGTTTTCTTTTCCTAATCTGGAGGAGCAGAATCCTCTCCCTCTGGATATAAAAGTGATACGCAGAAGCATTTGGTATCCTGTGCCCATGGTCTCTTGTTTATGAAAGCTGGTTTCCTCGTTTATGCTTATGCCTGGAGTCTGACGAGTTCTGCCCCATCCTGCTCTTCCTTCTGAGATTGTCTGGAGAGAACCAAGTGGGCTGGAAATGGCTGATGGGAGCACATTCTCCTCACGTAGTTCTGTTAGTTTTGTTGTTGTTGAACTCTGATTCATTTGTTTCTTTTCTTTTTTTTTT
>SJYX01022865.1:383174-396305 GCA_006410675.1 Oreotragus oreotragus | reverse complement strand
ACAGACATGGCATTGTGATTGAATTCCCCTTCTCCATCTCTGGCATTGCCTGCTGTTTGCAAACCCTACTTGAGAGTCTTGACTTTCTTCTCAAGATGCATTCTGTGCTAGGACTCTCTTTAGTACTTGTATAGGAATTCCTCTGGCGGGCTGCTTCATCAGCCTCTTATCATCCTTTAAGGCAACCTGAGTCACCCCAAGCTGGAGTGCCAACCACACAGGGATTTACACATATCTTGTTTTTCTGCCACAGAGGGAGACAGTAGGATAGGCCGACAGAGACTTGACGGTCTTGAACCATCGATATTAAAACAAGGAAGAGAGAGAAGAGCTATGGGAAAGACACTGGGTGGTCCAGTCTATTCTGAGCCAGCTTAGGGAATCAAAGATGCTTCGTTGGCAGGAAATACCTGCCTTGAATCCCACGGATACTTGAGACAAGGTTATAGTTCTGGATGATTCTTAGAGTGAGAGTCAGTACCAAAATGATCCAAGCTTTGCAGAACTCTAAAAATCTGTCACCTGGAATAGAAACAGGGTCACAGATTGTGGCAAGACAGTGACCTCAAGGGACAATGCTAGGAGATGAAGCCATAAAGCGAATGACATTGGCAGAGACTTTGGACACTTGAAATGCCCCTTTTATGCTCCTGGTACATAGTTTTAATGAGATGATGTCTAAGGATCCTTGCACCTCTAACTTTATATGATTCTATCCAGACATTTAATGGAAATTTTCAGTTGTTTTCCCAATGCAGCTGCCACAGTCTGCTATTTTAATGGGCTTGCTTTCCATCCTGAATGTCCAGAGGAGGTGGACATAAATCAGCTTGAGCTCCATCTGTCCCTTCGATCGAGGGAGAAAAAGTCGCATAATATTGGAAGAGAGAGGTTGGAAGATTTTCTTGTCTGTGGAAAAAGGGATGATGGGCTGAAATAAATAACTGGCAGGAACTGTCTTTGTTTCGCTCTGATAAAACATGCAAGGAGGGAAAGGGGGGCCCAGGAAGACCTCATGTGTCTGGGAGGGGGAACGAGGTTTGAACTCTGGAGTTTCATACACTTTGACTATATTTATCATCATTATCAAATCTTCTGTCTTGAGCTGAATTCTAATTTTTATTCTACTCACAGAACTCTTCCTCCTAGTATTTTTGTGGAGTAAAGCTGATTATAAAAACTCTTTTCTTCACCATTTGGCTTAATTCCTCATGTTAAAGATGACAGTAAAAAATCACCTTGGTTCAGACCTGCTGCTTTAAATCCCTTTTTGGAAGGAAGTCTGTTCCTCTCTTCTGCAGACTCCTCTAATTTGAAGTCCATCCTTTAAGAGATAGATTGAGGGTTCTCTTTATTCCTTTGAAAAAAAGAGAGTATTAAAAAACCAGTTAATACTCAAATTGAGAACGTAAAGGCAAGGCTTAGTCTTTTTCAGAAATTAAATTAAGAAGTTCACCTTAAATCTCTCAAGCTTTCCCTTTGGTACTAGTAAAATGCCCATTCATTATTTTTAAAAACAACAACAAAACACTTATCTCTTTCCAGTGAAGTGAAAGTCGGTCAATCTTGTTCGACTCTTTGCAACCCCATGGACCAGTCCATGGAATTCTCCAGACCAGAATACTGGAGAGGGTAGCCTTTCCCTTCTCCAGAGGATCTTCCCAACCCAGGGATCTCCCGAGTTGCAGGCAGATTCTTAACCAGTTTAGCCACCAGGGAAGCCCAAGAATACTGGAGTAAAAAGGTAGGCTAGAAAAGCATCTGAGCCCTAACTAGCACTGGTGTTGGCTTCCCTTACTCTATGGGCAAAAAGCAGTAACACGGCTTCTCCTTTAGCATAGTTCATGATTTTTTCTTGTTGCTGTTACTTTGAATGAGACCTGTCCTCACCCCTCACTCAATGAGCCAGTGTTTACGGAGATGAAGTTCTGTCTGGGAGGCACCTCCAGGGAACTCGGAGGAGGTGGGACAGGGCCCTTCTGTCCTGAAGGAGACTGAAACAGGGCAGAGGGAATTGAATCTCACTCTTGTTTACGTGCGAAAGGTGGCTGTCGGCTCGAGACCGGACAGCGAAAAACATGCTCCTGGTCCACCCGCACCGGAAGCAATGAGGATTGTAAATAGCAGTTCATTTCTCCCAGGTCTAACCACTAAGTGAAAGTTCAGATCACGTGGTTCCCAGCCCAGGGCTCTTCCTTCCGCCCTGAGCTCTGTGAGGCTGATCTGGGGTCGTTCCTCATGGGTCCTGGTGGATCTCCCTCCACCACCTCGCCTGCCCAGTATCTTTTCACTGTTTCCCTGAACTGTGGTGCTGGAGAAGTCTGTTGAGAGTCCCTGGACTGCAAGGAGATCCAACCAGTTCATCCTAAAGGAGATTAGTTCAGATGCTGAAGCTGAAACTCCAATACTCTGGCCACCTGATGCGAAGAACTGACTCATTGGAAAAGACTCTGATGCTGGGAAAGATAGAGGGCAGGAGGAGAAGCGGATGACAGAGGATGAAATAGTTGGATGGCATCACTGACTCGATGGACATGAGTTTGAGCAAACTCCGGGAGTTGATAATGGACAGGGAGGCCTGGCGCGCTGCGATTCGTGGGGTCGCAAGGAGTCGGACACGACTGAGCGACTGAACTGAACTGAATTTGTTATCTGCTGATTGTTCTCAGTGCAAAGCCCTGACAGAAGGTCAGGGATGGGTGGGAAGAGGGCAGGCCGGGGTCCTCATTCCTTTGGGTTTCTCTGGGTGTGTGTGTAGGGGGTCGTCCAGCAGTATCTCCTGGCTAAAAGAAGCTGCTCCTCTCCAGGAAAGCTGACCTACTGCATTCCTCTTCTCCTGGGGCTTGCCAACCTGTTCCTCAACTTGTACCATCCCTGGGCCCCTGCCTTCTCCGGTCCCCACGCTCTCTCCTCACCTTTGCAATTCATCCGTCTGAAAATAAACCCTGCCTGAAGGGCCCACAGTTCAGTGTTCTGGCTTTTTGCTTGCTTGTTTTCTTTTATTTCTTTTTAAAATTCATTTTTAATTGGGGGATAGTTGCTTTACAACACTGTGTTGGTTTCTTTTTTAAAAATTTTTATTTATTTTAATAGGAGGCTAATTACTTTACAAAAAGCTGTGTTGGTTTCTGCCATGTATCCACAGGAATTGTCCACAGGTACACACATGTCCCCTCCCTCGTGAACCTCCCTCCCACCTCCTACCCCTTCCCACCACTCTAGGTTGTCACAGAGCACGGGGTTTCAGCTCCCTGCTTTATACAATAAATTCCCACTGGCCATCTATTTCCCACACGGTAATGCGTCTGTTTCCAAGCTATTCTCTCCATTCATTCCACCCTCTCTTTCCCCTTCCAGGCCCACAAGACTGTTCTATGTCTGCATCTCCATTGCTGCCTTGCAAATGGGATGCTGGAGACTCTGACTGCTACAGGACCTTCTTATTAAACTCTTGAGCTACTGGAGGGACAGAGGACCTCAGACCCCACTGTCCCTTGGGGAGGACTCACATTCTGGTGAGTCCTTCCTTCATAGCTGTCCTTAGGCAACCGTCTGACTTAGTCACTCCTTATGGCAAACTTTGAACTGTTGAAGCCAAGTGCAGCTCTTAAATAAAAAATAATTTGTATCCAGCAAATGGAACCGATTTGAAAAGGAATGGCTCATGGTGATTTAGTGAATTGTCAGGTTTCTATTTCATAAATAACAAAATAGAAATTAGGAGTGTGTCAGAACACATTAGCACTCACCCATAAATAAAAGTGATTTTATTAGAAGTGGTAAATTATGCTTACTTAATTCACCTTGTCATGCCCGGCACTTTGCTATATATCCTGTGGGTTTTTCCACTCCCTGGATGTGTTACAGTTCAGCAAGACAAACATATTGGGTAAGTGATGTAATAGAAATGCAATTATGAGTAAATAAATCTTGGTTTCCTCTGTTTCGTGCAGTAGGGCTTGGCTGTCTTTCGGCGGACATACAGGGCCGAGCTTCACGAACGTGGGAGATTCATGCGCACTCTTGGTGTCTCTCTCTCTCTCTCTTTGAGGCCAAGTGGTGGAAAAGAAATGAAAAGCTGAAGAGTCTGTCCATGAACGTGAGACGCCAGAATAAAGGAGTCTTCCTCCTCCGCTAGGTGGTACTGACCCTGCTAGTGTTTGGCTTCTGGGGAGAGGAAAGGTTTGATCTACACAGTGGGTTGGTGGTCACAGCTGGGCAAGTCTGGCAGGCCAAGTCCGAAGGCATGGGAAGCAGCGTGTTCTCCCAAAGACAAACTTCCACTGACTTCATTTCCGTAAGTGTGCAGTCCTGATTGGGGATCACACTGACACACATCGGAAAGTTCCAGGAACGCCTGGTGGCAATGGGCCTAGATGAGAGTCAGGAAGCCAGGAGGTGTCTGAGAGGCCGTCCTGGAGCCCATGGAGCTTGACAGGCACGTCAGAGCAGACATCAGTATCCCACCTCTTCCGTTTGACAAGGATGTGCAGGTAGAGATCTGTGTCTCAGCTCTCTCGTCTGACAAGGCCAGGCCTTAACAAAACTCCCAACTTCTGGAATACCTCTTTCCCCAGCTTCTCCCTCCTCCCCAGGAGGACTCAGGGACCTTCAACTCCCTCCTGCCCTGGGTTCCTCTCCAGTGGTTCTTCATCCCCCCGGCCCTGTGTCATCATCTCATCTCAGAATTCTCTCCCCTTGGCCCTTGAAAACACCTACTTTTGTTCTTCTTTTCCAGGACCCTGTCTATTAAATTCTATAAAAATAATGCATATAAACAATTCAGTTCAGTTCAGTCACTCAGTCGTGTTCGACTCTGCGAGCCTGTGGGCTGCAGCACGCCAGGCCTCCCTGTCCTTCACCAACTCCCAGAGTCCACCCAAACTCATGTCCATTGAGTTGGTGATGCCACCCAACCATCTCATCCTCTGTCGTTCCCTTCTCCTCCTCCCCTCAATCTTTCTCAGCATCAGACTCTTTTCTAGTGAGTCAGTTAATACGCTGTTGATGAGTTACCCCTTCCTGGAAACATAGTGCCTTCAACCAATAGAAGGCTCCAGGCAGGGGCCTTGAGCGTCCATAGGGAAGATGGGGAGGGGCATTCTCTGGGAGCCTTTGGGCCAGCATGAGGCTCCCCGCTCATGGGATGACATGCCCCCTTGGGATCTGTAAGGTCTCTCCCTGGAAGGTTCTCCCCCCACCTCCAGAGCTGGCTGGGGCTGGTGGTACAGTGCTACATATTTATTAATTTTTTGTGCTGGGTCTCTGTTGCTGTGAGGGCTTTTCTCTAGTTGCAGAGAGCTGGAGCTCCCCTCTAGTTGCAGTGTGTGGGCTTCTCACTGCCGTGGCTTCTCTTGCTGTGGGGCACAGGCCCGAGGGCACGTGGGCATCAGTGGCTGCGGCTCCTGGGCTCCAGAACACAGGCTTGTTAGTGGTGGTGCCCAGACTCAGTTGCTCTGCAGCACATGGGATCTTCCCAGACCAGGGATCGAACCTGTGTCCCCTGCATTGACAGGCCGATTCTTTACCACTGAACCACCAGGGAAGCCCCAGATACAGTGCTGTATAAACCTTTCATTATAGTGACACTTTCAGAAGCATTCTCCTAGCTGAGTACTTTGCATTTGATTCCCCGTATGGTAAGGGGAAGTACTTTTCTCGTTTGACAGCTGGGGGAAGTGAAGCTAATAATAGCAGAGTCAAGGACCCAGACCTTCTGAACCAGCATGGCCCCGGCTGCTCCTGTGCTTTTTTCGACTCTGCTTAGCTTCTGAGATCAGATNTACCACTGAACCACCAGGGAAGCCCCAGATACAGTGCTGTATAAACCTTTCATTATAGTGACACTTTCAGAAGCATTCTCCTAGCTGAGTACTTTGCATTTGATTCCCCGTATGGTAAGGGGAAGTACTTTTCTCGTTTGACAGCTGGGGGAAGTGAAGCTAATAATAGCAGAGTCAAGGACCCAGACCTTCTGAACCAGCATGGCCCCGGCTACTCCTGTGCTTTTTTCGACTCTGCTTAGCTTCTGAGATCAGATGAGATTGGGCGTGTTCAGGGTGGTATGGCTGTAGAAGCCTGTGGCTTTTCTGAAGATGCAACCCAAATGAGTTTGGTTTGCTGAAGACATCTGAGCGTTAAGTTCTGAAGTCCAGAAAAAGAGGGTGGCTGGTGATGGTGAATAGATAAATCGCTGCAGTTAATCCAGCTCATTGAAAGAATCAAATGTCCTTTGTAGTTGTTGCATTCATCAGTGGGGTCCAGTTGTTTTGTGCTTAATTAAAGTTTAATGAAACACTATGCTATGTCTGTTTAATTATTTCCATTTTACAAATGAAGACATTGAGGTTTAAATGCACCAAGTGATTGTCCTCTGAATCAGTGGTCAAAAGGAACTAGGATTTCTGACCCAAATCTGCAACGATGAGGATAAAGGGAAAAATCAAATTCTAGTTATAACACGGAGTTGATGGAGTCTGCAATCACTGCATCTCTTAGATACTGAAAATCATACACAGTAAGATTGTGCTTATGTGCTGCATCGTGTCCGACTCTTGGGGACCCCGTGGACTGTAGCCTGCTAGGCTCCTTTGTCCATGGGATTCTCCAGGCAAGAATACTAGAGTGGATTGCCGTTACTCCAGGGGATCTTCCTGACCCAGGGATCATTCCCTCATCTCTCGTGTCTCCTGCACTGGCAGGCGGGTTCTTTACCACTAGCGCTAGCTGGGAAACCCTAGTAAAAGACGAATCGTGTACATCTGTTGGGTGCACTGGGTGTTAGTACCACTGTCCATCTCCATATTTAAGCATGGTTGATTGTCTAAAAACATGAGAAATAAACAGAGGGTTATTTTCTGAGTCAGTAAGGGTAACCTCTGCCTTGGAAGGATTAATGCTGGTGCTTAGTTCAGTTGCTCAGTCATGTCCAACCCTTTGTGACCCCATGGACTGCAGCACACCAGGCCTCCCTATCCATCACCAACTCCCGGAGCTTGCTCAAACTCATGTCCATTGAGTCAGTGATGCCATCCAACCCTCTCATCCTCTGTGTGCCCTTCCCCTCCTGCCCACCACCTTGCCTTGTATCAGGGTCTTTTCCACTGTCAGTTCTTTGCATCAGGTGGCCAAAGTATTGGAGCTTCTTCAGCTTTAGCATCAGCCCTTCTAATGACTATTCAGGACTGATTTTCTTTAGGACTGACTGGCTCGATCCCCTTGAAGTCCAAGGCACTCTTAAGAGTCTTCTCCAACACCACAGATCAAAAGCATCAATTCTTGGGCACTCAGCTTTCTTTATGGTCCAACTCTCACACCCATACATGACTATTGGAAAAACCGTAGCTTTGATTAGACAGATCTTTGTTGGTAATGTCTCTGCTGCTTTTTAATATGCTGTCTAGGTTGGTCATAGCTTTTCTTCCAAGGAGCAAGTGTCTTTTGATTTCATGGCTGCAGTCACCATCTGCAGTGATTTTGGAGCCCAAGAAAATGAATTCTGTCAATGTTTCCACTGTTTTCCCCTCTATTTGCGATGAAGCGATGGGATCATATTCCATAATAATTCCATAATTTTTGAATGTTGAGTTTCAAGTTAGCTTTTTCACTCTCCTCTTTCACTTTCATTAAGACTGTCTCTTATACACATCTTAGGTTCCCGGCCAAGTTGGCAAACAGTGCTTTAGAGAAAAGGAGTCAGGGAAAAAGTGATTCCTGTTTCCACTGCTGTAGTAACTGTTGATTAAGTCTTTGGCGCTGGATTGCCTTCTCGTCCTCATTTCTTTATCCCCTTCCTCTGGCAAGTGATTTCTCAGTGTGTAGAGTCGGGAGGGTGTATTTCTTGGCCCCAGAGTCCTCGGGTTCAAACTGCTTTCTTTGGCCAATGGAATTTTGATGAACTTGATGCGACCTGTGCTCCTAGAGGTGCTAGTGTGGTCTGGCTTGGCAATCATATTCCATAATAATTCCATAATTTTTGAATGTTGAGTTTCAAGTTAGCTTTTTCACTCTCCTCTTTCACTTTCATTAAGAGGCTCTTTAGTTCCTCTTTCTGCCATAAGGGTGGTGTCATCTGTCTATCTGAGGTTATTGATATTCTCCTAACAATCTTGATTCCAGCTTGTGCTTCATCCAGCCTGGCATTTTGCATGATGCACTCTGCATATGTTGAATAAACAGAGTGACAACATACAGCCTTATTGTGCTCCTTCCCCAGTTTAGAACCAGCCAGCTAGTTGCTCCATGTCCAGTTCTCTTGCTTCTTGACCTGCATACAGGTTTCTCAGGAGGCAGGTTGGGTGGTCTTTTATTCCCATCTCTTGAAGAATTTCCCACAGTTTGTTGTGATCCATGCAGTCAAACGGGGCTTCCCTAGTAGTTCAGATGGTAAAGCATCTGCCTGCAATGCAGGAGACGTGGGTTCAATCCCTGGGTCAGGAAGATCCCCTGGAAAGGGAAATGGCAACCCACTCCAGTATTCTTGCCTGGAGAATTCCATGGACTGTAGCCTACCAGGCTCCAGGCTACAGTCCATGGGATTGCAAAGAGTCAGACACAACTGAGCAACTTCACTTCACTTCATGCAGTCAAAGGCTTTGGCATAGTCAATGAAGCAGGAGTAGATGTTTTTCTGGAATTCTCTTGCCTTTTTTATGACTTAACTTGAAGAAAGTAGGGAAAACCACTAGACCATTCAGGTATGACCTAAATCAAGTCCCTTACGATTATACAGAGGAAGTGATAAATAGATTCAAGGGATTATATCTGATAGAGTGCCTGAAAAACTATGGATGGAGGTTCGTGAGGTTGTATAGGAGGTGGTGATCAAGACCATCCCCAAGAAAAAGAAATGCCAAAAGGCAAACGGTTGTCTTAAGAGGCCTTACAAATAGCTGAGAAAAGAAGAGAAGCAAAAGACAAAGGAGAAAAAGAAAGATATACCCATCTGAATGCAGTGACTGTGACCCCTCCCAGCCACCCACAGTCCATGGAGCTGCAGTGAACCATGACCGTGGAGCGCTGGCCGCCCGAGGACAAGGCTGAGATCCCACCAGTGATGTGGAAAAGGGCAGATGAGCTCATTAAAAATGGAAGAAGTCTGATTCAAGGCTCTTCATGTAGAGGAAACTTGTGCTGCTGTTTTTTGCTCTTTTTCAGTCCTGTCAGACTCTTTGCGACCCCATGGACTGCAGCATGCCAGGCTTCCCTGTCCTTCACTATCGCCCGGAGTTTGCTCAAACTCATGTCTGCTGAACGGGTGGTGCCATCCAACCTTCTTCTCCCCTGTTGCCCCCTTCTCCTCCTGCCCTCGATTTTTCCCAGCATCAGGGTCTTTCCCAATGAGTGCTCCTATTTATCCTTCAATAATACACCATGCTCAGCATCATTGGCCCATGAGAACTTTGGGAATGTATTGAATCAGTTGCCCCGTACAGGTAATGAGCTCCCCATTTTTGCCTGACAGCTCCCTGTCAACGGAGGTTGCCTGTTGTCCCCCGGCAGACAGGACCAGGAGGCCCAGATAAACCTATGAATATTCAGCCAAATACCAATAAAGTCCTTGTTCAATGTGATTTATTTATCGTATTGATCTACCTTTTTCAAGCCAAAAGCAAATTAAGTGAGCATTGGCTTGTGTTACCTTGAAAATGCAATACAGATAAAAATCAAACTGTTTTCTTCTATGCACTTGGAAGATTAATTGGAAAGTCTATTCTTTTGGTGTTCAATTTTGTGTGACCAACAGTTGTCTGGGGGGAATCGTGGCCTCTGTGCAGCATGGAAGCATTTATCACAAGGTGTCTTTGGCATAGAGAACAGACTTTTGGACACAGTGAGGGAAGGAGACGGTGGGTTGAATTGAGAGAATAGTGAAATTTACACATTACCATATGTAAGATAGGTAGCAAATGGGACACGGAGCTCGACCCAGTGCTCTGCAACAACCTAGAGGGTGGGATGGCCCACCCCTCTACCCTTCCCCGTTCCGGGGGGAGGGGACGTATGCATAGCTATGGCTGATTCATGTTGATGTATGGCAGAAACCAATGCAATACTGTAAAGCAGTTATCCTCCAATTAAAAAGAAAGAAAGAAAGAAAGAAAGAAAAAGATGTCTCTGGATTTGAAGACAGTCTAATTAACAATTCTGCTTGTACTTTCCCTTCTTCTATAAACAGTGTTGACAAATTGGCCCCCTCTCCTAAATATCTGCTTACATGCTATTTTAGCAGCCAACTCATGGATTGCCAGGAGTTTATAAAACACCCATCTCAAAATAAAAATGCCTCTCCTGCAATCTGCAAGAGGGAGCCTCCTGCAGATCCCAGCAGGACAAGGGTGCTGCTTGTGGTGAATGTCTCTTGGAAACTTGAAAACCCATCTTCATCGGTTGAAAAACTCGCAGAGTGTTTTTAACCCTCAATCCACCATATTCTCTTTCAAGAACTTTGAAGCATTGCTGTCTTCATGTTCAACTCAGCGGCCGTCAGAGACTGCAACCTCAGAGAAGTGGGGGCAGGAGGCGTGTCTACCACCATCGGGGCTCACGTCCAGCGTCGGGGTTCACGTCCACCATCGGGGTTCACGTCCAGCGTTGGGGTTCACATCCAGCGTTGGGGTTCACGTCCACCATCGAGGTTCATGTCCAGCGTCAGGATTCACGTCCACCACCGGAGTTCACATCCAGAGTCGGGGTTCACGTCCACCATCGGGGTTCATGTCCACCATCATCCCTGTGGAGATGACCAGGAGAGGCGGAGTGAAGGGTTTGCTTTCAGTCCACCTGATGTGGCTGGCTTCCAGCCTGGAGCCCTCATGCCCGGCAGGCTCTTAGGACACCCAAACAAACGTGCAGGCAACAACGTACTGGGGAACAGAGGGTGCGAAGCTCAAGGACTTTCTAAATGAGATCATCACCAAGGAGCTGAAGATACAACCAGGATAACCCTATTCTATCCATCTCTCTCTTTTTATTTTTTAAATTAATTTTTATCAGAGTATAGTTGCTTTGCAGTATAGTTTCTACTGTACAACAAAGTGAATCAGCGGTAGGTACACATGTAACCCCTCTTTTTTGGATTTCCTCCCCATCTAGGCAGCACAGAGCATTGAGTAGTTTCCTGTGCGTCCAGGGGGTTCTTGTTAGTTATCTGTTTCGAGCAGAGTGTTTATATGTCAGTCCCAATCTCCCAGTTCCCCTTTGCCCCTTGGTATCCGTACATTTGTTCTCTACATCTGTGTCTTTATCTCTAACCTTCAAATAAGTTCCTCCGTTTCCACATGTATGTGTTAATATATTCTATTTGTTTTCCTTTTCCCGACTTACTTCACTCTGTATGACTGTCTCTAGGTCCATCCACTTCTCTGCAAATGGCACTGTTTTGTTCCTTTTTCTGGGTGAGTAAAACGCCATTGTATATATGTACCACATCCTCCTATCCATTCTTCTGCCGGTGCACCTTTAAATAGCTTCCGTGTCCTCGCCTTTGTAAAGAGTGCTGCTATGAACTTTGGTGTTGCATTCCCTTCTCGAGGGGATCTTCCCGACCCAGGGATTGAACCCTGGTCTCTTGTATTGCAGGTGGACTCTTTACCATCTGACCACCAGAGAAGGTAGATGAACATTGGTGTACATGTATATTTTTGAATTATGGCTTTTTTTGGGATATATCCCCAGGAGTGGGATTACACTACTATGTATAAAATGGATAACTAATGAGAATCTACTGTATTCTGTATAGCACAAGGAACTCTACTCAAAGCTCTGTGCTGACCTAAAAGGGAAGGAAATCCAAAACAGAGGGGCTATATATGTATATGTATAGTGGATTCACTTGGTTGTACAGCAGAAACTCAGACAACATTGTAAAGCAATGATAAAATTAATAAAATTCATAAAATCTGATCCAAGTTAATTTGAAACAACAAAGGCTTATCTCTCTGAATTTTAAGGCTCCTACTCTGCTTCCTCTTTGTCCTAGAATGGAGGGAAGGGTAGTATATCACTCGATTCAAAATTTGTGGTTCTGTATAATATTGATTGTTTGGTGTTTACTAACATCTGTTTCTTTGTGTTTTACTCATGGTCAATTTAAACTTCCACACGTGCCTGAGAAGAATTTTTATTCTATATACACTCTATATATGTTCCTGAGGACAAGCTTGCAATTATGTTGTTCAAATCTTCTGTATCCTTAATATTTTAAATTTCTTGACTGATTAGTCATTGAAAGAGGTATAAACATCATTATTTTAGATTTATCACATTTTCCAGGTTATTCTTTCAGCTTTGAGTTTATTCAGTTTGAAGCTATATTGAGTTCTTATCAGTTTCAGTTTTTTCAAATTTATTTTACTTTTAAGAAACTTTTTATTTCGCACTGAAGTATAGTCAGCCAACAATGTTGTGATAATTTCAGGCGGACAGCAAAGTGACCCAGCCATACATTCACAGGTATTCATTCTCCCCCAAACTCCCTTCCCATCCAGGCTGCCACATAACACTGAGCAGAGTTTCATGTGCTATACAGGAGGACCTTGCTGGTTATCTGTTTTAAATATAGCAGTGTGTACATGTCCATCCCAAACATCATACCAGTTCCAAACTGTTAGTTTCCTGGTGATTCATCTCTTTCATAATCCAGTAGTAATATGCACTACATCAAGTCAACTTTGTGTGATACTAATGTTAAAAAGCACAGACATCACTTTGCTGACAGAGGTCCATATAGTCAAAGCTGTGGTTTTTCCAATAGTCATGCACTATGTGAGAGTCAGACCATGAAGAAGCCTGAGCACTGAAGAACTGATGGTTTTGGACTGTGGCATTGGAGAAGACTCTTGAGAGTCCTTGGCCAACAAGGAGGTCAAACCAGTCCATCCTAAAGGAAATCAGTCCTGAATAGTCATTGGAAAGACTGATGCTAAAGCTGAAACTCCAATGCTTTGGCCACCTGATGCGAAGAGCTGACACATTGGAAAAGACCCTGATGCTGGGAAAGATTGAGGGCAGGAGGAGAAGGGGGTGAGAGAGGATGAGATGGTTGGATGGCATCACCGACTCAATGGACATGAGTTTGAGCAAGCTCCAGGAGACGGTGAAGGACAGGGAAGCCTGCTGTGCTACTTTTCA
>SJYX01022865.1:332698-374272 GCA_006410675.1 Oreotragus oreotragus | reverse complement strand
GCTCAGTTGCCCAGTTGCGTCTGACTCTTGCAACCCCATGGACTGCAGCATGCCAGGCTTTGCTGTCCTCCACCATCTCCCTGAGTTTGCTCAAACATGTCCATTGAGTCAGTGATGCCATTCAACCATCAGTTTGGAATTAACATATCCACACTACTTATATAAAATAGATACCAAAGGCCTACTTCGTAGCACGAGGAAATATACTCAGTATCTTGTAATAATCTGTAAGGGAAAAGAATTCATATACATATATATTCATATACAAATCACTTTGTTGTACACCTGAAGCTAACACAAGGTTGTAAATCAACTATACTTCAATTTAAAAAAAAAAGAAAAGAAAAAGAGCTTACATTAGGGAATGGGAATACAGTTAAGACCCAGTTATCAGAAAAGTGAAAGTGACAGTCGATCAGTAGTGTCCGACTCTTTGTGACCTGATGGACTATACAGTCCATGGAATTCTCCAGGCCAGAATACTGGAGTGGGCAGCCATTCCCTCCTCCAGGGGATCTTCCCAACCCAAGTCTCCTGCATTGCAGGTGGATTCTTTACCAGCTGAGCCACAGAAACGGGGCCCAAGTTGGTAAGACGGCACACCGGTTAACCCTGCGGCGGCTTCTTGCCCTTGAGTCCTGGCTTTACCACCGTCAGGGGCCGTGACCTTGGGCAGAGGGCACCACTGCTCTGTGCCGCAGTGGCCTTCCCTGCAAAGTGGGATCATGAACCAGGCACACCACAGGGTCGTGGGGAAGGTGCCATGAGATAACACAAGTCAGGGATTAACCTGAGACAGACACAAATGTGAACAGCGACTTTCACTCAGGCACAAAGCAGAAACCCAGTAATTGGAAGCCCGAGGTCAGGCCAAGTTATCAGCAAGTCTGACCTGCTCTTGCTGCTTGAACACTGAAATTGATCCAAGGCCTTGGGGAGGAGCCAGTGGGAGGAAAACTGCAGACTGGGGTGCAGAGCTGGGGAGAAAACCTCTCCCACCTTGGCAGCTGGAGTCTAGAGTGTGGCTCAGACCATCGCTTCTCCCAGGGGCGACAGTGCTCCCTCATAGGGAGGGAAGTCCTCCCGGCTTGTGTCAATTCCTCCATCATCTCAGGTTCCACAAAGGGAGTCGGAATGTTTTCTATTTTTTTAGAGAGAAGGGAAAGCCACCCAAACACAGGAAACAATAGCCAGTTCTGAGAGCATCTTTCCTCCCCTTCCCACTCCCCTCCCTGACTCCCTCCTCCAAAAGCACTGGAGCAAAAGAAACAAGAATAAATTGAAAAGCAAACTCCTCTCTCAAGTCCATAAAAAAGATCAAAAGCAACGGCAGGGGAGGAGAGGAGGATGCGGACCAAACATCCTTGCCTCAGAGAGACGAGAGGAATCCTCGGATTGAACCATAAAATGTTTATGGCGGCCTAGGAATAATTGAGTATTTCCTGGTTTGTTGTTCTGAGATTTTATGAGTCAAACAGGGGACCCTTAAAGCTTGTTTTCCTTTGCTCTTCAATAGGTTTAATTAAGCTTGGACTTGAGGCTTCAAGTTGTTTCGAAACTTGAGACTTAACCCAAGACAACCCAAGAAACCTACACAACCACTGAAGCAGATAAGAACTGGATTGGTTACATGGGAGTTCCCAATGGGATTTGGTACCCTCTCAAAATGAAATTTTTACAGTTTTTCCTTAGCAATCAACCAGAGCATGCTGAAATAAAAATCTTTAATAATACAATTTATCTACATCTTTGTTTGCCTTCGTGTCTTAAGTCAGCTGCCTGGGGCCCTTCTTTAGCAGCATGACTAACTTGTGCCTTCTTTTCCTTAAACCTTTGTCCCCTCCCGCCCACTAGATGTCATTCCCTTCATTATATAGGAAACTTATTTCCTTTCTCGCTTCCATCTGATCTCAGACTTTGCTTACAATTAGAGGCATCCATTACTTAATAATACATTCTTCAATCGATATGAAACCAGAGTCCATTACATGAAGGAAAAATGCGTTGCTTTCAACAATAACAGCAACACAATAATGGTGGATTGTCTAGATGAGAGTATCCTTAAGGAATTATCCATCCTTAAGGAGGATAAAATAGGAAATTTATCATATAGCCTGATTAAGGCCAGAACCAATTTGTGTCTCTCCACTCAGGTGGTTTATAGTATTATTTCTTGTGGAAACTAGAGTTAACTAGCAGAGTATTCACTTAAACTTTTAAAATTGGACTTTATTTTTTAGAGTAGCTTTAGGTTCACAGCAAGATGGATCAGAAAGTGCAGAGTTCCCACACTCCACCTCCGCATCATCAGCATCCCCTGTCTGATGTTACCCGGATGAACCTACATCTGTTATCTGCCAAGTTCACAGTCCATGCTATGGTTCACCCTTGGAGCTGTACATTCTGTGAGCGGACAAACGTATAATGACCTATGTCCGCCATTACAGTATCGTACAGAGTAGCTTCATGGCCCTAGAGACCCCTCCCCTCTAAGCCCTGGCCAGATAGCTCCGCTGGTAAAGAATCCTCCCGCAATGTGGGAGACCTGGGTTCTATCCCCTGGAGAAGGGAAAGGCTACCCACTCCAGTATCCTGGCCTGGAGAATTCCAGGGCCTGTATAGTCCATGGGGTCGCAAAGAGTCGCACACGATGGAGCACCTTTCACTCACTCACTAAGCCCTGACAACTACAGATCTTTTCACAGTCTCCATAGTTTTGTCTTTTTCCAGGATTTCATACCACTGGACCCATATGTATGTAGCTTTTTCAGATTCTTTCACTTAGTAACATGCATTTAGGTTTCTTCCATGTCTTTGTAAAAATAGCCTTTATTTTTGGGAGCAGCAGTATTAACCTTTTATTTCAAATAAGGTGGCTTCTAAATTGGTAACCCAAGCCTCCCTGTATCAGATGTGCTCTGAGCATGGCCAGAAGCAGAGGAAGCTCATTCTCCACCTTAGTGGATGCTGAATTACCTCTCCTGGCCAGGTGAGTACAGGAGAAGTGACTCTCCTTATGCAAAGGTGCTGCTAGAAGTGAGGAGGTGGAGAAGACGGACGGCGCCTTTAAATCCAGGTCCAGAGAATGTTCACTGCACCCAATTGCTCCTCTCTCTTGAGTGTACCTGTCATTTCACGGCTTTAGTTCTCAAATTTCAATAGTCCTTGAAAAGGGGCAATATTCCTTGTTTGTATTTTTATTTATTTTTATTTTATATTGGACTATAGTTGATTTACAATGTTGTATTAGTTTTGGGTGCACAGAAAACTGATCAATTAAAAATACGTGTGTATTCATTCTTTTTCAGATTATTTTCCCATATAGGTCATTACAAACATTGAGTGTAATTCCTTGTTCTCCACCGTGGGTCTTTGTTGATTATCTATTTTATGCATACTAGTGTGTATATGTTAACCCAAATTCCTAATTTATCCCTTCCCCCATCTTTCCCCTCTGATAACAGGAAGTCTGTTTTCTATGTCTGTGAGTCTGTTTCTTTCCTTGTTTCTAAAGACAAGAGTTTTTAGTTGAGAGAGACAGAAATCTCTCCAGGATCCTTGAAATCCTAATGTGATTCTAGGACTTAGAGTACCCATGCTTACACATCTTCTGTTGGACGGTGGGTACCACAGAGCATCGGATGCTAACTCATCCTCCTGTCCATCAAGCCTAGCGAGCCTCTTGACTGTTGGTGCTGCAGGAATGCTCAAGGAAACATGACTGTCTCTGCCCCTCTATTTCCTCTGAATGACGTGATGGGTCCCCTGCCCCACTAGAAAGTTCTAATAGGTTTAAATGAGCTATGAGCTTAGAACTGAACACAGGATAAAAGTAGACACAAGAACCCTCTCCTTCCCTTCAAAGGAAGGGACCAGATGCTCAATCCCTTCAGCCCGTCCTTGACAGATGGCAGCCATTTTGTATCAATAAGACAACTAAAGATGCCTCTGTCCCAACGATTTCTTTAATCCTGGAACTCTCCAAGAGACATGAAAATTAAGTAACTACATCACAACTTCATGGCTTTTATTCTCTATATCCACTGTGTTTGATTATTCCTCAGCTCTGGATCCAAATTTTATCTTATTTATTTTATGTCTGTGGGCTGATGAGCCTCCAACAATCTTTCAGATGCGCCATTTAAAGATTCATGTGACACCATCCATAAGTCACAGGTGTTGCCTCTTTGGATGAGCAGCAAGAAATCATGAAGGTTTTCCAGTTCACATTCCTCATTTTACTGATGGAAAAACCAAAGCTCTCAAAGATCCGGTGAAAGTAAAAGTGAAGTCACTCAGTCGTGTCCGACTCTTTGCAACCCCATGGACTGTAGTCTACCAGGCTCCTTCATCCATGGGATTTTCCAGGTGAAAGTATTGGAGTGGGTGCCATTTCCTTCTCCAGAGGATCTTCCCAACCCAGGGAACTGAACCCTGGTCTCCCACATTGTGAAAGTAAAAGAAAGTGAAAGTGCAAGTCTCTCAGTCCTGTCCGACTCTTTGTGACCCCATGGACTGCATAGTCCATGGAATTCTCCAGGCCAGAATACTGGAGTGGATAGCCTTTTCCTTCTCCAGGGGATCTTCCCAACCCAGGGATCGAACCCAGGCCTCCCACATTGCAGGCAGATTCTTTACTGGCTGAGTCACCAGGGAAGCCCAAGAATACTGGAGTGGGTAGCCTATTCCTTCTCCAGTGGATCTTTCCGACTCAGAAATGGATCCAGGGTCTCCTGCATTGCAGGTGGATTCTTCACCAACTGAGCTATCAGGGAAGCCCCCATTGTAAGGAGACGCTTTACCGTCTGAGCTACCAGGGAAGATCCAGTGACTTGTGTTCCATTTTCTGCAAAAGACCTGGGTCTAGAAACTGGCTTTCCTGAATCTAACTTCTGCTCTCTTTCCACGTGTATCCTGGCTGCCCATTTTTATTTTTCATTAAATAGATGCAGTCAGCACCAAAATTTTCATCAGGTCCCACGGCAGCAGTTATTAGCCCTAGCCAAGTCAGCGCTATGATTACCCCCATTTCACAGAGGAGCCACTCCAGGGAAGTTATTGACTCACCAAGGTCAGAGTTTATGGAAGGCTGTGCATCCTGAGAACACAGCAGATCTAACCCAGCATCTGTTGTCCAACTGCCCACTTCCCACTGCTCTGGTATCTCCACTGCTCAACACTACAAGCAGGCTTATCAGTGTTGGCCCTTGTCACAGAGTCCAAATGAGATATAATATCTCCATCTGGAAAGGCAGGTCTTAGCTCCACAAGCAACATTAGATCAAGATTATCTGTGTGTCAGCTCCAAAGTTACTTTTCAGGAACGATTTTCTTTCCAATGTTAAGATCCTTTGAGGATCTCAAAAAACAGTCATTTCTCTCTCCTCATGGGTGCCTTGTGGCCTGACTGAATGCTGATGCGTTTATCATCTGTGTCTCAATTATTCAAAGGGTTATGGAAAGAGAGAACTAGGCTGCTTTCCCATGGAAATCTCAGCCAGGAGAGTTCTTTTTTCCCATTTGATATAGAATGTGAAACAGGAAACATTGTAATTCTTAAAGATAACTTTAATCTCATCATCCCTGCTAAGATTCCTGTGTTATGGGTGAGTACCAAAGCTACCAGATGCTTTGGCTGTTTTTGGCTTTTTTTGTTTGTTTGTTTTTTGATAGAATGGAGGGGAAAGATGCGGAGAGTCATTGTATTTGATTTTGGAGTGAAGGTAAGTGTTTCTTTTAAATCAGTCAGAAAAATCCGGTAGTTCTTTAGGGATCAATGAACACTATTAATGAAAAGGCGAGGCCAATACATAATGAGGATGAATGGGTCTTTCTAAAGTTTAATCTGGGGGCTTCCCTGGTGGCTCAGTGGTAAAGAAACAGTCTACCAACGCAAGAGATGGGAGATTCCACAGGCCGTGGAGCAACTAAACCTGCGCATCACAGCTCCTCAGCCCACGGGCCACAACTACAGAAGCCCACACGCCCTAGAGCCCCTGCGAGAGGAGAAGGCACTGCAGTGAGAGGCCCGTGTGCGCATGGCAAGAGAGGGCTGCTCACTGCAGCTGCAGAGCGTGCACGCGTGTGGGCTCCGCTGGAAGCACAGAAGGGGCTTAAATGGCGGGACTTCACGCGTGCGCAGTTCCGGAGCCTGGAAGCCCGCAGGGAAGGTACCAGCCGGGCCTGTTCCCTGGAGCCTCTCTGCTTGGCTTGCAGATGCCTCCTCCCCACCAGGTCCTCATGTGGTCCTGTCTCTGGGCAGGCGCATCCCTGGGGGCTCTGTGTGTCCAAACTGCCTCTTCTTATGAGACAGTTGGATGGTGCCACGGACTCAGTGGACAGGAATTTTAGCAAGCTCCGGGAGACAGCGGAGGACCGGGAAGCCTGGTGGGCTGCAGTCCATGGGGTCGCAGAGAGTCGGACACGACTGAGCGACTGAACAGTGACAGGTGAGGACGCCAGCCTGACTCCTTTAGAGCCCACAGTGAGGACGCCATTTTGCCTTAAACAGCTCTCTCAAGGCCCTGTTTCAGAATACAGTCACATTCTGAGGCCCTGGGCAGGGGGTGAACACTTCAACATGATGATCTTGGGGCGAGGGGACACAAGTTAACACAACTCAGAGAACTGGGTGGGGGGGCATTTTCCTCGTCACTTCAGTTCTCTAATGGGTCCAGTAACAATCACTGCTTTTCAATATGTCCCACTTTTCCTGGTTGTAAGGACAAAAGTGATGACATCCATACTCCTTACGTGTTTGAACTGAGTCCGAAAGCTTTCACGTTCCACTTTCACTGTTGTTTACTTGAGTTCATTGAAAGAAGAGACTGCAGCTACTGGATCTTGGATGCTGACTGGA
Organism: Oreotragus oreotragus; assembly: GCA_006410675.1. Classification (NCBI taxonomy): domain Eukaryota; kingdom Metazoa; phylum Chordata; class Mammalia; order Artiodactyla; family Bovidae; genus Oreotragus; species Oreotragus oreotragus. The sequence goes on along the minus strand of SJYX01022865.1, from coordinate 367,413 downwards.
AAGAAAGTGAGATGCAGAAATAATTGATTAAATAAATTAAATGCTCACTTGAAGTGGTTAATGCCATCAGCATTTTAAAGACGGGAAAACTAGACTTCAGATATTAAATGATTTAGCTTAATAATCAATAGGGACTGTATCCCAGGACCTTTGATCCAAGTTTTATATTCTTGCTGTAAAACAGAGAGCCATAAGCAACCTTTATAATTTAGTGTTATATTGCATTTACTAAGGGAGGGAAGAAGAGTATGTGCTGAAATCGTGATGACTAAATTTATAGAAGTTATTTATAGAATATATTGAACTAGACTTCCAGAGGAGGCTAGAATTTATTTGCTTGGTGGGAGAGGGTACTCCAGGCATTTTCTAGGGAACAGATTAAGCAAAATGAGGAGTATTACTTGGTGGAAATAATCCATCACATGAAACGAATCTAGAGAGTAAAGTGAGGCTAAAATTCTCATTTGAAAACTTAAAATAATTCCATCTTGTGCTTCAAAGCCTGGACAAGTAGCTCTTTGTTTCACATCAAAGTGACCAAGTGGTTGATTCTTCCATAGCATTTAAGACTAATGGTTTATGGGGTCCTTCGTCAGCGGCTTGCCTTTCCTCCTGTACCATGACATCCAGGAGGTTAAGAAATGATTTATCTGTGTGGTTCTCTAATACAGCACCCAGACAGTGCCTTTTGGAAGGGCTTGCAGAAAGAATGGATACTTTGCCAGAGTGGTGAGTCCTGTGCCTGCTTGAAGATTTGTGCAGCCAAACCTAGAAGCAGGTAGGAATGCACCAACATTCTCAGGAAAGGACAGGTTGCAGAAGGGTGATGCTAATCAAGAGAGGCTTGATGCACCAAGGCAGCTTCAGAAATGAATGACTAACACCTTAAATTAGGTAATAACGCTGAGAGTCTCCCAGAGATGCACCTTTAGGAAAACCACTCAAGAAGGTTTTGAGCTTGAACATCCTAGCCAGGCTAGTCACACACTGTCTTATGATCAAAGCACTGGGACCTAAAGGAGGACTTAACGTCCTCATCTGTCATCTGATCCACAAAAGGTCTCTAAGGCCCAGCTAGGGGCGGCTGCTTGCTTGAAGCTAGGCATCTCCACTGGGCAATGATGTTGGCTCCTGAACTTCTTGAATGACTCTGGGCTGTAAACTTAAGGGACGAAGGCAGTGTGTGGATGTGGTGGTGGTAGTGTCAGGACAGGTCCTGGAAATCTGAGGTTACAGTCCTTGGGTCAGCTTCTCCGCATGGCATTCTCTGGGGCCAGTAACCTCTGTCCCCCAAACTGTCAATTCCTTCCTCAGCTCAAAGAGTCACTCACACTCTTTGTTGCTGACCGTGAAATGATGGGGATATTATGCTTTTTTATGTGTGGTTATCAAGTAAAAAAAGGATTAGGATTTAGAGAAAGCCGTGATGGGTCAGATGGTAAAGAGTCTGCCTGCACTGTGGGAGACCTGAGTTCGATCCCTGGGTCGGGAAGATCCCCTGGAGGAGGGCATGGCAACCCACGCCAGGATTCTTGCCTGGAGAATCCCACGGACAGAGGAGCCTGGTGGGCTGCAGTCCGAAAGATTGCAAAGAGCTGGACATGACTGAGTGACTTCACTTTCACTTTCTTTTCATGGATTCATAGCAGACACTTAGGACTGTAGCGTGAGAGGCAGGCTATCTCTGGAGGTGAGAAGGGAATGGCACCCCACTCCAGGACTCTTGCCTGGAGAATCCCATGGACAGAGGAGCCTGGTGGGCTGCAGTCTGTGATGTTTCAAAGAATGGACAGGACTGAACAATTAAGCACGTGCGTACGTACTACAAAGTACGGGGTTGGCCAAAATGGTTATTCAAGTGTTTCCGTAAGATGGTCCAGAAAAACCCAAACGGACTTTTTGGCCAACCTAATATTTCCCCCTGTGAGGAGTTTTCTAAACACTGTGAAAGATGGCAGCTTAGCCACAACTTTATTAACTGTTCCTGCTACTGCCTGAGAACATGGCGCTATAGTCGTAGTTATCCAGTGTTCATGGAGATTCAATCTGCCTCGACAGAAGAAAGGATGTGCTAACTTTCCTTAAGGAAAGCTAGGGATGGCTGAGGCTGAGGAATGAGGTTGATATTGTGGAATATTACAGAATAAAAGGATGTCTCGTACAAAGGGTCTCTTAAGACCATCTTAGAGATGCTCACACAGGCAGCCAGGGACTCATGACCAAGCTGGTAAGAAATAACCCCGAACTAGAAAATGGAAGCTAAAATGGGGATGATGGGTGGGAAAAAGACGAGGAGAGGACCGCAGGATCAGGCTGTAGCAAAAACACGCAGCCAAGCTGGCCGGCACAGCACTCCGGAGCCTGGGACTCGGCAGGGCCCGCCTAGCCTCCCACTCTGCGGTGTCTCTGATACTCTGGGGGGATTTCTCCTGCCTAAGTATTCGACCACGTAACAGCGAGCTTCAGGTAAGAAGAAAAATTTATCCCATGTGGGCAAGATTCTGGCAGATGGAGAAGAGATTCCTTAGTCCCAGAAATGCTTCATCCTGTTTCTGTCGACCTAAAGAAAGTGCAGTGTTTTCTCCTGGAAATGTAATCACGGGGGCTATTCCATCACACTTTAATTTCTACTTGCTCCCCAAAGAATTTTTTTTTTCCTACTTAGAGATGTTGCAGAATCCATTAATTTGATGTGATGCAGGTTGTTATAGGTAATATTTCTTTCTGCAATAACTAGATAGAAATGCTAAATTTAATATATTGGTTTTGGGGAAACCATTTTCCCATCTTCTCCAACTAATTGCACATTATAAAATGTTAATTATAACTGTAAATATAATGGCAAGGGGAATTCAGGGAACATATGCAATGCCTTTCAAAAGGAAATCAGGAATCTATTTGTGGCTGGTTTGTGCGTGTGTAGAGGGGGTGTTTCTGTGACGTCTCTTTTCCGAGGCAAGTAAGAACCCCTCCAGGCTGTCTACAGCAGGTGCAGAATGGAGACACCAAGACGGAACCAAGAGCCACAGGTAGGGGTGTCAGCGTAACATCCACCTCTGACACAGAATCAGCGGGAGGAAATAGCAGGATAGCTGTTTCCTTGGTTTTTTCATGTTCTCTAGGTACATTCTGATTGTGTTTATATGTCGTCAAGGTACCACTCGTTTCTGGAGCTGCTAGAGCTACAGCATACTCATATTAAAAAAAAAATTTAATTGAAGTACAATTGATCTACATTGTACAGAACATTCAGTAAGTGTGTGCATATAAATATATATTCACATATATCTGTAATTGTTATAAATAAGAAAACAAAGCCTAGAGTTGAAGTTTCTCATCTTTTATTCTTTTATAACTGTAAATATAATGGCAAGGGGAATTCAGGGAACATATGCAATGCCTTTCAAAAGGAAATCAGAAATCCATTTGTGGCTGGTTTGTGCATGTGTAGAGGGGGTGTTTCTGTGACGTCTCTTTTCCAAGGCAAGTAAGAACCCCTCCAGCCTGTCTACAGCAGGTGCAGAATGGAGACATCAAGACGGAACCAAGAGCCACAGATAGGGGTGTCAGCGTAACATCCACCTCTGACACAGAATCAGCAGGAGGAAATAGTAGGATAGCTGTTTCCTTGTTTTTTTCATGTTCTCTACATACATTCTGATTGTGTTTATATGTCATCAAGGTACCACTCGTTTCTGGAGCTGCTAGAGCTACAGCATACTCATATTAAAAAAAAATTTAATTGAAGTACAATTGATCTACATTGTATAGAACATTCAGTAAGTGTGTGCATATAAATATATATACACATATATCTGTAATTGTTATAAATAAGAAAACAAAGCCTAGAGTTGAAGTTTCTCATCTTTTATTCTGGGCCTGTTGCTTTTATTTCCCAGGTTTTGGCTAGTTTTCTGCTTTTCCTCTGTTGACTTTCAGCCATCATAACAAACCATTGCTCACCTCTGTCTAAACCTAGTCCTTTGTTTAAATCTCTGCTTCTCCTGTTTCAGTTTTCCCTCTTTTTCCCAAACAGAAAACCCAGGAAGGAAGAGCAAGAGAGAGAGTCAGTTTTCCCTCTTTTTCCCAAACAGAAAACCCAGGAAGGAAGAGCAAGAGAGAGAATTGATACATTTCGGTCAGCAGCGTTCTCTAAGTTACACTTGCTAGATTCTGGCCTTTCATGTCTGACTTAATATTCCCCATAGAGGTCATTTTCAGTCTTGAAGTTTCTTCCCATTCTTTCAAAAAGTTAGAAGTTAATTTCTTCCTTTAAAAAAAATTAATAGCAACTAGTTGGGACCATGATAAAAGCAAAAGGGAGCTATATTATGAATGACTGATGTGGGTCTCTTTTGGGGAAAATGTATGAAGGAACTACGGTGATGATGTATTTTTTTAATCCCCCTTTTTATGATGAATTCCCACTGCAGAAAATTTGCATATGGGCCAATAGAGTGTGACAAGAGAGTGTACTGCTCAGACAGCCAGGTAGCTTAAGATTCAGTTAGTTCAGTAGTAAACGTCAGGGAATGGGACTTCCCTGGTGATCCAATGGTCAAGACCCCGCCTTCCAATGAGGGGGGCGTGGGTTCAATTCCTAGTCAGGGAACTAGGTCCCACATGCCCTGTGGTGCAGAACAACAAGTGGTGTCGGAAAACTCGAATACCTCTGTGCAAAGAGCTCCCCAAGCCAGCAACAAACCTGGCCATACCTCGCACATATGCAAAGATTAACTCAAAGTGGATCATAGACCTAAACAAACAGAAAAATCAAAAGAATCGGTTGTGATGATTTTCATGGCAGGGGAGGCTGGAGTGGCAATCATGTTGGATTAGATATTGAGAAATCTGGTCTCTAGCCTGGAATCTGATAAAACTGTATGCCTGTGGAAATTAACTTCATTTCTCTTGATGTCCGTGGAGCTGAGGACAGACCTGCAGGCCCAGCCACCCGTCACTGCAGAAAACACCCCCTGGAAGCTTCCAGGGCATCTCTGCTTCTGAGTGAGTCTGCTGGCTCCAGCTGAGTCTCAGGCCTGCCCAGGTTCAAGGGGAGCAGAAGCAGGTTCCGCCTCATCTACTAGAGCATTTACAATGGGAGATCCTCTTTCGGTCATTTTTTAAAAAATGCATGCTTTCCACCTAAGCCTCCATTTTGAATGCTTAATCATTGTCTTGGAATATGGAATGTTTATTATCCTTTTAAAAAATAATTAGCATGGACTCAAATATGTTTTGTTTATAACGTCTTGTAGGCTTTCTTTTTTATATCTGTATTTAATTAATTTATGTATCTTAATCACCCAGCTTTATGGAGATATAATTGACACATAACATTTGGTAAGTTAAAGGTGTGTAGCCTGTTGATTGGCTCATTTACATATTTCAAAATTATTATCAGCACAGCATTAACTAACACCTCCTTCTCATCACTTAATTACCATTTCTTTTTTGTGGTGAAAGCATTTACCATCTACTTTCTTAGTGAAGTTCAAGTATGCCATGGAATGTTATTAACTATAATCACTATAGTGAAAGTGAAAGTCACTCAGTCGTGTCTGAGTCTTTGCAACCCATAGACTGTACAGTCCATGGAATTCTCCAGGCCAGAGTACTGGAGTGGGTAGCCTTTCCCTTGTCCATTGGATCTTCCCAACCCAGGGATCAAACCAGGGTCTCCTGACTTGCAGGCAGATTCTTTACCAGCTGAGCTACCCGGGAAGCCCCTTCTGTACATTAGATGCCCAAGACTTTCAAATCTTATAACTGGAAGTTTGTCTATTCATCTAAAATCCTGCTGAGACTATATTTTCAAACATAGAGTTTTTATATCTAAGAGCTACAGGTCTGATAGACAAGTTACTCACACCAATGAAACATCTTGCTTTTGAGCTGGTCTGCACAATTCTCTAAGGACTGCCGTGACTGAATTAAGCCCTAGCTAGCATCTATGGGCCAAATCTATGAGGATGTCTCTGGCGGAAAATCATTATATTTGCTCCCATAGTGAGAGATAAAAAGTGATAAAAATTTCCTGTGGGCCTCAGAGTGAAGACATTGCAATGGCAGACAGAGGCATGTGATTGCTTAGGTTTGCTGTGGGCCCTCACCGGAGCCGAGTGAAGCTCTTGGCAGTGGTCCTGGCCCCTGTGGTTTCTGTCCTCAGCCGTCCCTCCCCAGTCTCAATGGAGGTGCCGTTGTGTGCTGGTTAGGAGCCCAGACAGCCCAGGTTCCACCCCTTCATCACCCGACTTCCCAGATGCGTCCTCAGCCCAAGCCTCAGTTTCCTTGTGTGTAAAAAGGCCAGGATGATGTGGAGAGGTTTACCTGTGGGTAAGTGACCGCGTAGAGCACTCGGCTCAGTGTCGGGCATGAACTCTAGGTGGGAGCTGCCTTTGTTACCAGTTTTATTTCATTATCACCACCCTTGGGTTTCTCAGTGTCTCATTCCTTGAAGAAGTTGTCCCAGCTCTCAGGATTCTCACAGGGGGTGACCCAGTGTTTCTTTTGGGCATCATTTTTAAGGAGCAGCTCAGAGCAGAGACACCGAGATTCTGGTAGCTGCTACAAACCCAGACAGCTTCTTACACAGCTCATTTTTTACTCTACACACCTGGCTCCTGGTAGCATTGTTCTAGGGGTGAAAGTGATGGCTGAAACATCACTGCTCAGACCAGGGGTCAGGCCCTGGCCCACAGACTCTCATTGAGAGGTGCTCCCGTCCCTAGATGTCCTTTCCTGGAAATTTCAAGCTGTCGATACACACTTTTGAGAAGAAGCATCCGGACGCATGTTTCTCATACTTCATCCTGAGATAAGATGACCAGACACAGGATGACCTGTACCCTTTGGGTTAGTTGTGCCAACACTGGTTTAGAGCAACTCAGAGAAGCGTGATGCATACGGCTGCCCTGGGTGAGTTTGGAAGCGGTTTCTGATCACCTTCTCTTCCTGACTTCAGAACAATGTCATTTACCTTGTCCCCTGTGGAATGACTCCCACTCTGATTTTTGATCAGTTTTGGCTCCAGGATGTGTTCTAAGCAAGGGGGAGCTGACCTGGGGAAGGGGGTGTCTCTGCCTTCCCCCCTTTGACATCTAAGGAACCTTACCACACCCTGAGCTGACTACCCGAACGTGGGAGGTTTTAGTTGACTCGGTTGTCAAGCCTCATCCCCTGTATTGTGTACTGCAGTTGATATTTTGAACTTAGAACAGGCCTTTGTATTAACAAGCAAAACACTTTCTGACCTATGAGATGTCACTGGTCCTGATCCCTCTTCCTTGTCATCACTCCGCCCAGCCAGGCTTTCATAGCACTCTGTTAAACTTGGGCTAGACCTGGACATGCACACAACCCCCTCCAGTCCTTCCAAAGCCTTATCATCTTCCAGGACCCTGCTTTACACGCAGAAAATAAATAAAAATGTACTTCCGTATAACGACTGTATGGAAATTTTTGCAAAAGATAAGGCATTATTCTCATTGTGAAATAATCCACGTTAAGGGGGAAAAAAAAACCAAACATTTCATCTAGACATTTCTTGAGATAGCAAGTTAGCCTGTGGCTGTCTTCAGACTGATTTAAGAGCAACACTTTAGTCCACGTCTCATGATTATTTCCTGCTAATAAATGAGAACTTCCTCACTTGGATCTCTGCAGAGTCACCCCTTCTAGTGGAGTTAATTGCTAGGTCCCCTACAGGGCCTGCAAGGACCACAGAGCCTGTGTCTCTGACCCCGTCTGCCACTTCTTTCAGTCTCCTTCACTTGTTGGAGCCCCAGGTTTCTCTCTCTATCTTGAACACACTGTGTTAGTTTCCTCCTCAGACCCTTTGTGCTTGCCATGGGCCTGCCTGAACTTGCCCTTCCTCCAAGCTTTGATTATGGATTCACTCCCATCATTCTGCATAGGATCCTAAGCCAACAACCCTCCAGGGACTTCCCCTGGGCCCCCATTAATATCAGCTCCCCACCGCTCAGACTCCATTCCACCCCCTCTCAAATCCAAGCCGTGATCCCAATACCCATTTTTTTTTCATGGAACTTTCCCCCTAATTTCCATTCATCTTGTTTACTCCCAGGCCCTCCCAGGGGACACCTGCTTTCCTGGAGTCATCTTTAACTTCTCTCAAGAGTGTTCTGGTTTAAATATGAAGTTATACTGATATCTTATATATCACTTCTAGAAATGACATTTGTTTATTTTTCTGTGTCCTCTGTAGATGTCTCTTCACTAGAATATAGGAACAGGAGAGGAAAAAATTACCTTTGTGCCAGGTAGTTATTTAGGCACCAGGGAGGCAAGAGTGAATACTAACTGTGAGAACACAATCAATTATTTTTTGATGGAACCAGTTAGATGAGATGAATGACAGGTTCCACATCAAGTGTTTGTACATAGACATATAAACAAATGTAAGTGAAGATTTTGGATCAGGTTTTATTTTACAGTCATGTGATCTCCTGCTTCAAATCATATATGAATAGGGATTATCTCAGTCATTTGGAGGACTGAGATTGCAAAGAAATTGTCAAAAAATCATTGGCAAAAAACCTTGCTTGGAAATGTTGCTTCAGCTACACTGCATGAACCTTCTTAAAGAAGTCAGTGATTTCTCTATGAGGAGCTGGAGTCTTCTGGATCTTTGTCAATTTTTTCTTTTCAACATCTGGCCTTGGTCCACGACAGCTTATTCCAGATAATTTAGGCAATATTCTTGCACATAGCCACAATGCCCACTTTTGTCTCTTTTCCAGCAAATAAAATATATGAGAGACATCACAGTCAAGAAAATAAGCAGAACACCTCTGTCTGGAGATTTTAAGGAAAAGATAAATAATATTATCAAGTAAAACAAGTCTCCAGTTTTTATTCAAAATTATGCCAGAGTCTTTCAGGTACTTTCCACTTGGTTTCTGAGTTTGGGGAACTTGAATCCGTGAGAAAGACAGCCTCTGCTGGTGCAGGGCCTGGGACAGCGGAGCAGATTGGTCTCTGTCACTAATCTGTGCACTGCAGGTCACACTCTTTATACGAGCAGGAAACAGAGAAGCGTCAGGAGACAGACAGCAGCGCATGCTTAGCACTCATCAGCTCAGCTCAACTCAGGCGCGCAGGCATGCCCAGCTCTCTGCAACCCCATGGACCGCAGCACGCCAGGCCTCCCCGTCCATCACCAGCTTCCGAGTCCACCCAAACCTATGTCCATTGAGTCAGTGATGCCATCCAGCCAGCTCATCCTCTGTCGCCCCCTTCTCCTCCTGCTTTCAATCTTTCCCAGCATCAGGGTCTTTTCCAGTGAGTCAGCTCTTCGCATCAGGTAGCCATATGGGAGGAGTTTATTGACAGGACAGCGATACTGAGGGTCTCTGCTTGCTCTTGCACACGGATGAAGTTGAGAACAGATTTTGCTTTGAGAAGATGATCCTGGGTGGGAGGGTGTAGCTGAGGTTGTGTCTTACCCTCTTCCCATCCCTTTGACTTGGAAGCTCCAAGCAACACACCGTCTGTCTCAGTTTATGTGAAAATGTGGTCAGTAGCAAAGACCATTTGTTTTCAGTGTGTGTAAGACTGATAAAACAAATATTGACCCAGAGAACTATTTAAACCTGCATTTGTGTCTTTCCTACCCCAAAGATGATTTATTCACTTCTACATGCTAGTCCCAGCATCGAATGGATACTTCAGCAACTGATGTGGTGAACCACAGAAGATCATGTTGCTCCAACCCTACAGGTCAGAACTGTCCAGAGAAGTGGCAAGATCATACACATGTTTAAAAGCAGCCTAGAACTGGGAGCACGGGGAAACCCAGCTGAACTTCATTCCAGTAAGAGTCCAGCCCTTCCCAGCAGAGACTGGGGTTACGCTCATCCTTGGCACGCTTCTGTTTGCTCAGTGTGTGTGGGATGTTGCAGACCCCTGTTTTTTAAACTTCTGCCGACTATAAGTTGGCACTTGCCATCTGCCTCTACAAGGATTAAACCATGAGTCGCTACAGCCTCTGACCTTCAACACCCACTGGAAGGAGTCCAGGGTGGAGGTCAGGAATGAGGCCCTCTGCATTCTGGGAGAAACTGGCAGGTCTTCAGATAGATATTGCCAGGAGAAGATTTTATGAGCCCAAATTCTTGCATCTTCCTATGTCTAGAAAAGCACTAAAATCGTTAATGGGGACATCAGCTCCTCATGACTAGCAGCCAGCCTCTGCCCCTTCACTAAAATAACATTTGCAACTGACCTTCACCCTGCCTCTGTGGAGCAGTCTCTCAGAGCTATCCAAAATGCTGTCTCCCAGGCTACAGTCCTCATTTTGCCCGCGAGAATGCTAAACTGACAGCTTTCACATTGTGCATTTTCTTAGTCAACTTTTCATCATCCCCATGTTGGCCAATGAATTGATGCTTTTGGATTTTGGTGTTGGAGAAGATTGGACAGCAAAGAGTTCAAATCAGGCAATCCTAAAGGAAGTCAACCCTGATAGGAAGGGTGGATGCTGAAGTTCCAATTCTTTGGCCACCTGATGCAAAGAACTGACTCATTGGAAAAGACCCTGATGCTGGGAAAGATTGAGGGCAGGAGGAGAAGTGGGTGGCAGAGGATGAGAAAGCTGGGTGGCATCAGTGACTCGATGGACGTGAGTTTGAGAAAACTCTGAGAGATAGTGAAGGACAGGGAAGCCCGGCGTGCTGCGGTCCATGGGGTCACAGAGAGTAGGAGATGGCTGAACAGTAACAACAAATGTGGGCTGAGAAGACGGTTTGGAATTCTGAGAATTCCCAGTATGGAGAGACCCACATCTACGCATCACATCCTTCTCACGGGACCTTCACGGGCGTGTGGTCACAGCATCAAGGCAGAGGGCAGATCACGAGGCTGAGTAAGTGCTCCTAATGGGCAGTGTGTGGCACCTTGACCTAGAATGTGCCTGGTCCTCCTGGAGGCCTGGGGATGTGCAGGAAGGCTGAGGGCGATTCCCAGGGCACAGTAGCTTCTGCCTGGAGGCAAAGCAGCAGCAAATCAAACCTGCTCCTTTTGTAGCAGGATGGGGAAAGATCGCCAAAGGCTCAGGAAGTGGCTGCTGGCTTGTAAAGCTTGGAATTTCAGAATCTCTCCAATCCTCAGTCGCTAAAGCTTGCTGAAGGGGCTTCCCTAATGGCTCAGTGGGTAAAGAATCAGGCTGCAATGCAGGAGACACAGGCGATGTAGTTTTGATCCTCGGGTCAGGAAGATCCCCTGGAGAAGGGAAATGGCAACCCACCCCAGTATTCTTGTCTGAAAACTCTCAGGGACAGGAGCCTGGCAGGTTACAGTCCAAAGGGCCACAAAGAGTTGGACATGACTGAGACACTAAGCACACACAAGCCTTGCTGAAGGGACAGTCTTGACCCTGCCCTCCAGGTCTGTGGAGCCAGGGGTGGGATGAGTCTAATTCCAGCTGCAACACAGCCCAGACTCAGTGCAATACAGATATGTTTGACTCAGCATACCACCCTTTCCAGGGGGGAAGCACTGTCTATTCTGTGGCTGTTCAGTTGCTAAGCCGTGTCCAACTCTTTGTGACTCCACGGATTGCAGCATGCCAGGCCCCTCTGTCCTTCACTATCTCCTAGACTTCACTCAAATTCATGTCCATTGAATCAGTGGTGCGGTCTAACCATCTCATCTACTGTTTCCCTCTTCTCCTCCTGCCCTCAATCTTTCGCAGACTGATAGCATAGTCGCAAGAAGAATTTTTCAATTCTTTTAGTGTAGTAGATGAAGCAGAAGCAGACGTTTTCCTGGAATTCCTTTGCTTTCTCTCTGATGCAGCAGATGTTGGCAGTTTGATCTCTGGTTCCTCTACCTTTTCGAAACCCAGCTTGTACATCTGAAAGTTCTCAGTTCATGTACTGTTGAAGCCTGTCTTGCTGACAAAGCATCACATCAAAGGTCCATATAGTCAAAGCTATGGTTTTTCCAGTAGACATGAATTTGAGCAAACTCTGAGAGTTAGTGAAGAAGAGGGAAGTCTGGCCTGCTGCCATCCATGTTATTGCAGAGTCAGACNTATATATATATTGTTCATACATTATATGCATGTATATTAATTTAAACTCTTCCGTACTTTTCTTCATTGATTGTGATTTTTGTCACTTGTTTAATGATTTCTTTTCTCCCTCAACGCACTGTCTTAATTTTTGGGTAAGATTTGAGGGTTTGATTTTTATATATTGATACTTAACTCATTAATTTTTTTTCTACTGGTGGTGTGATATAGGTATCAGCTTTTTAATGTAGGCATAACCAGTTTTCCCAGCTCCATTTATTGAATAGCTTAGCTTTTCGCCTTTGATTTGTAACATCCTTTATCAATGTCCTATAATTAATAATTATTCTCCTTTATGTACGTTGGTATTGATATCAGTGTTTTCATTACTACAGTTTTATATGTCTTGATACTTAGTAAAGAAGAGGCTTTCCTCATAGCTCAGTTGGTAGAGAATCCACCTGCAATGCAGGAGACCCCAGTTCAATTCCTGGACGGGAAGATCCCCTGGAGAAGGGATAGGCTACCCATTCCAGTATTCTTGAGCTTCCCTTCTGGTTTAGCTGGTAAAGAATCTTCCTGCAATGTGGGACACCTGGGTTTGATCCCTGGGTTGGGAAGATCCCCTGGAGAAGGGCAAGGCTACCCACNCAGTTCAATTCCTGGACGGGAAGATCCCCTGGAGAAGGGATAGGCTACCCATTCCAGTATTCTTGAGCTTCCCTTCTGGTTTAGCTGGTAAAGAATCTTCCTGCAATGTGGGACACCTGGGTTTGATCCCTGGGTTGGGAAGATCCCCTGGAGAAGGGCAAGGCTACCCACGCCAATATTCTGGCCTGGAGAATTCCATGGACTATACAGTTGCAAAGAGTCGACAAGACTGAGCAACTTTCACTTTCACCTAGTAAGGGATTTTTTGTTCTTTTTCTTTTTTCTTCTTGATCTTTCCTCCTAGAGGTTTTTTAAAAGGAAAGTTCTCTTTTGATGAAGCTTGTTGTTTTTTTTTTTCCTCTTTAATAGTTTCCAGTCTATATGTTTGCCTTATTTTTCAAGCTTATTAAAGGCTTAATCTAAGCTTTTAAGTTCTTAAGATTGATCTTTCCTCCTAGAGGTTTTTTAAAAGGAAAGTTCTCTTTTGATGAAGCTTGTTGTTTTTTTTTTTCCTCTTTAATAGTTTCCAGTCTATATGTTTGCCTTATTTTTCAAGCTTATTAAAGGCTTAATCTAAGCTTTTAAGTTCTTAAGACATTTACTTTGAATCTTTTCTTTGTGGTCGCACATATTTCCCTTTTTCCATTCCGCCGTAAATGACTATAATGTGGTATGCTTCTCGCCATTCAGTTCTAAATAGCTCATGGTTTCCTGTGTGAACACCTTACCTCAAGTTATTGGACAGTCCGCGTAAGCCTGTACTTGTTGCTGATTTCTCATTACTTGAAGCTTTGCTCTGAGTGCTTAATCTAAGCTTTTAAGTTCTTAAGACATTTACTTTGAATCTTTTCTTTGTGGTCGCACATATTTCCCTTTTTCCATTCCGCCGTAAATGACTATCATGTGGTATGCTTCTCGCCATTCAGTTCCAAATAGCTCATGGTTTCCTGTGTGAACACCTTACCTCAAGTTATTGAAGACAGTCCGCGTAAGCCTGTACTTGTTGCTGATTTCTCATTACTTGAAGCTTTGCTCTGAGAATCTGAGCTGAATGTGTATCAGACACCTTACACTCCAGTGGGAAACAGATGCCGCTCTCAAGTGGGTAACTGGGGAAGGTTTAATGAGGAGGCTATTTGTCAAAGTGCAAGCGAGGCCACAGGAAAGCAAGGGCAACAGCTGGAACACTGGGAACCTGGCAAGCTGGGGGAGCCATTAGCGTCCTCAGGACTGACGTTTAAGGAGAGGCAAGTTGACCAGAAATCAGATAGTAGCTGTTGTTGTAGCAGAGGGTTTCCTGACAGGGGCTGTGGTCAGGTAGAGAAACTCACTTCAACCTATAATAATATTCTGACCCATCACAGAGGAATCCAGGAAATAAGTAATCTCACTCTGTTCCCCAATCCAATCCTTCCCATTCACGTGAACCAACCAGAAGCCGGATGGCAAGTGAGCCATGGATCAAGTCCATCCAGTTTAGCCTCCCAGGGTAAGAGGCAGATTGAAGAAACCAGAGAGTGGGTTTGGATGGCATAATGAAAGTGTCCAGCACAGTCCATCCTTTCTGTCCCCTCTGAACCTTCAAGTACCCATCTGTCATTCAGGTGAAATAACTGTTCTCTCAACACCAGGGACAACAAAGCTCCGTGAGCCTCCACATCTATTAAGGTGTGAAGTCAATATCCCAAAACTAAAAGTTTACCACCTCAAACTGCCCACCATCAACGGCGTGCTTCTTCCTGATCTACAAAATCAGCAGTTTGGACACCAGTAGTAGTAATCAGTCATCCTTCAGAAATGGTATACATCAGAACAGGCACAAGTTAATTGCACAGGGAACTGGCTCATTTGCTCACCTGGACCTGTGCCCATTTCTGTCTACAGCTTTGCCCTCAGCACACACCTGTGGCCTCATAAGGGTTCACTATGAAAAGTTAACAAAGGGGAACGTGCGGTTTGCAGATGGATTTGCATCATGAACCCAAGTGTACTACCATTCCACCTGGAGATGGTAGAATGGAAAGAAACAGTGATGATGGGCATCCCGTGGTGCCTTGTGGTCAAGCACAGTAGGGTCAGTAGGAGGCCAGGAACTGCTCACCAAGGTGAGGGTTGTTACTGGCAGAAGAAGGCACGGCTTCAATCCCAAACCCAAGGGGTTATGTAGTGATTCTTTCATTGGGATTTTTCAGTTGCTATAAAATATATTATCTGCCTCACACATAGGAAATACACTTCATGGGAATGAAGGGTATCCCAAATACCCTTGCATGTCTTGACACACAGATTATGTGAAAAGACAGCTTGGACTACTTCCTGGATATCGCATGGGAGTCTAAGCAGTAGATTTTCTGGTTCTTTACTCTCTCTCTGCACTCCACCCCCCAAACTGGCCATCTTACGGATTACTCAGTAATCATGTTGTAGGATCATGCTTTCATATCCTAGCTCTCAACAAGCAAAAAGTCCATCAGCAGTTGTTTCTATTCCTTTGAAATGGGTGCTACAAAGTGTCACTATATATCCTCAGCTTAGAGGGGATATTTTGACATATCGCATCTCTAGACACTGTATCAGTATGGTAGGTCTCCAGGCTCGTGTGGGCTCATCTCTTACCCCTCACCAGATCCACTTAACACAATGTCATCAACATGATGCAGTACTGGTTGAGATATGAAGACATTCAGTCCCCTCTGGTGTGTCCTAGGACAGGAGAGTTGGCTCGGGTAGGTGTGTTGACGCTCCTGCCATGTGAGAATGTGTTATTTCTGAGGGCCTTTACTGATAGAAATGGAGAAAATTACGTGCCAGGTCAGCCGCTGTATACTTGGTAGTAGAGCAATGTTGATTTGCCTCGGTAAGGCTAGCACACGTTCAGTTCAGTGCAGTCGCTCAGCCGTGTCTGACTCTTTGACCCCATGGACTGCAGCATGCCAGGCCACCCTGTCCATTACCTGCTGCGGGAGTTCACTCAAACTCATGTCTATTGTGCCGGTGATGCCATCTAACCATCTCATCCTCAGTCATCCCCTTCTCCTCTTGCCTTCAATCTTTCCCAGCACCAGGGTCTTTTCCAAGGAGTCAGTGCTTCATATTGGGTGGCCAAAGTATTGGAGTTTCAGCTTCAGCATCAGTCCTTCCAATGAATATTCAGGACTGATTTCCTTTAGGGTGGACTGGTTGGATTTCCTTGCAGTCCAAGGGACTCTCAAGAGTCTTCTCCAACACCACTGTTCGAAAGCATCAATTCTTCAGCGCTCAGTTTTCTTTATGGTCCAACTCTCACATCCATACATGACTACTGGGAAAACCACAGCTTGGACTAGATGGACCTTTGTAGGCAAAGTAATGTCTATGCTTTTAAATATGCTGTCTAGGTTGGTTATAGCTTTTCTTCCAAGGAGCAAGCGTCTTTTAATTTCATGGCCGCAGTCACCATCTGCAGTGATTTTGGAGCCCTCAAAATAAAGTCTGTCACTGTGGGACCACAGAAATGATGGACATCACCGCCTGATTAAGTGTGCGACAACCCCCAGTCCTCTAAGACTCGTCTGGGTTTTGCGCCCTTCAGACAGGTAAGTCAGGTGTAGTTCCTTCTACTCTGCAGGCTCTTGTGCCTGAAGCCCCCGGGCACTTGCCGTCACTCGTGGTTTACCATGCTGGCCGAGGAGAGCCAGTTCCTGGGGCTTCCTGCTGGCTTTTTACAAAGCCTTTACAGCTGTCACCCCCACAGTCCAGGGGATCTGCATGGAGTTCTGATGGTAGCCAGGCTTACCCACTCTCAGCACATCTCCAGGGCTGGGGAACTAACCATCAAATGTGCTCATTGTTCCACTGACTCCCTGTGATACAGAGTGAGACTGAGACTCCCAATTGCCTGACCTCCGTAAGCCCTCCCAGGACTTATCATAGCTTTCTTGTTTTAAAATAAAGCTTTTCTGACAATCAGTGCAGAGCCAGACTCTAATACTCTTCAGGGAATTCCTTGGCTTCCCCTTTGGCCAATGAGTAGTTATCCTTGCAAAGCGGTTCCAGGTTTCTTAGAAATCATTTCCTGCATATTCCCCATGACCGCACATGAGTTTGAGGCCAAGAAAGATAATAAAACACCTATTACACCTGGGTTGAGTGGCTTTGATGGAACGTTGGCAGGGTAACAGACTCCAGTATTGTTGCCTGGAGAATCCCATGGACAGAGGAGCCTGGTGGGCTACATCCATGGGGTCACAAAGAGTTGGACACAGCTGAAGCCATGAGGATGTCCCCAGCCTTGCTCTTTCTGGCCCTCAAGGTTTCTATCTCTGTGGGCTCATTCTCCGCCCCAAATGGCTGGGCTTCAGGCAGTTGTGTACACAGGTGAACAGGGAGAGAGCTGGAAGGGCTGGAGCCAGAAGGAGGAAGACAGGACACCTGCAGGTGTCAGAGTTGAATAGAGTGGGCAGGGAGTGTCACTTCCTTTGCTTGGCACACAGGAGTGCGATGGAGAGGGCTATGGGGACGGGATGGGGGAGAATCTAGGAGAAGATAAAAAGGGGTGTGAGAAGCACTTTTAGGGTTTAGAAGTTAGATTACCTTTAGCTGGCTTCTTGGGTGGTGCCAGTGGTAAAGAACCCACCTGCCAATGCAGGAGATGCAAACGACGCAGGTTCAATCCTTGGGTCAGGAAGATCCCCTGGAGAAGGAAATGACAACCCACTCCAGTATTCTTGCCTGGGAAACCCCATGGACAGAGGAGCCCAGCAGGCTACAGTCCAAGGGATCTCAGAGAGCTGGACACGACTTAGCAACTACATCTCCTCTTCCTAGGTTTAGCAGTCTTTGAGAGTTACCAGTAAGGATGGAAATGAATTCTTCTCTAATTAATTTCCCTTATGGGTCATGGCTTTAATAGCAACTCTAAGTGATGATTCCTGGGTCCTCGCTGAAAGAGGTTCCTAGCTGGGGGAGAGGGAAGGCTGGAGGCCATGACCCTGAGTGGAGGAAGGCACTGTAGCATCACTGGGGCAGGTGAGGTCGCAGCAAGAATGCTGGATGCCAGAGTCACGCTCTATCTCAGCTATGCTCACAGCCTGTCCTCCTCTTCACCTCTTTCTGCCAAAGAGCAGAGAGGGATGTCTCCCCTTTCACTCTCTGAATTGATCCAGAGAAGGTGGCACTGCCAGGCTTGTGGCTCTGTAGAGCTTTGAGGGGGTCGCCAGGAGGCAGTAGCATCTCTTCTCAGACACAAGCATAGCAGGTCCCACCTGGATCAGAGGTGAGGGCTCAGGTGACCTTTGGGAGTTGGGAGGCAGAGAAAGATGGAGACCAAGGAGACCCTTCTCTAAGTGTTCTGATGTAGGGCTGGGGCGTTCTGCTCTCAAGCATCTAAGAAGACACTAGACGACCTCCCATCAGGCAGGTGGGGATCAAAGTCTCTCTCCAGAAGTTATTTGGCTGGTTCCCCAGAAAACATCTGATCACCAATGATTTAGTTCAGTGAGTTTCCTGAAGGAGGGGCTCCTGTCTCTCCACCTCTTCTTAGCATCCAGCATGTGTTTAATTTTCAACCTGTCTAGCGAGTGATTGAATTAAGCGTGTGACCTTTGCCAAGACACTGCGTTTAGAGACAAGGAACCAGGCCTTCATCTCGGCCCTCCTCCTACCTGTGTGTCCTTGAGAAATGACTTCTGTCTGAGTCTTAGCTCCCCGTGTGTAACTCATTTGCAGAGGGATAGCCAAATTTTGCTGAATGCCAGGCCTCGGTTACAGACGCATGTGTCTGAAAGGAAGAGGTAACTATGAATGAGAAATCCACCTTTCTCCTTTTGGTGCTTTAGATCTTTTTTATTTTTATTTTTTTAAATCACTGAGTTCTAGCCAACTCTGTGTGACACTGCAGACTGTAGCCCGCCAGGCTCCTCTGTCCCTGGGATTCTCCAGGCAAGAATACTGGAGTGGGCTGCCATTTCCTTCTCCAGGAAATCTTCCCAACCCAGGGATCAAACCTGGCTCTCCTGCATGGGAGGCGGACTCTTGACCATCTGAGCCACTAGAGGGTAAAGTAAATTTCTTATGGGAGGACACCTAGAGATTTGCTAATGACCCTCAAAGCAGAGTTGGAGTAGTAACCGAGTGTCTGAGCTGTGGGTACATCAACCGAGTGTCTGAGCTGTGGGTACATCATGTCTGGAGAGCCCGTCCGCTCAACTTATACCCTGGGCGGCGGCTGGCATGGTGGATGAGGAGGCTTATCTCTTGGTGTAACAGACCAGGGGTGTGGCCTGGTTGGTTTCACGTTGAAATTCCCCAATTCTCCCTGACCACCCTCCTTGGAGGATGCTAGATGTTTGTGAAATGATCAGATAGAAGAATGACCCATACGTTCTAACTCATGAAAGCTGTCTCAGTCAGGGCTGTTTATTGTTTTGCTTTCTGGGTATGTACACATGCAGGCTCAGGCATGTCTGACTCTGTGATCCCATAGACGGTAGCCCATCAGGCTCCTCTGTCCAAGGAATATTCCCGGATTTCTGAGTGAAGTGAAAGTGAAAGTCGCTCAGCCACGTCTGACTCTTTGCAATCCCATGGACTATCCAGTCTATGGGATTCTCCAGGTTAGAATACTGGAGTGGGTAGCCTTTCACTTCTCCAGGGGATCTTCCCAATTCAGATATCGAACCCAGGCCTTCTGCATTGCAGGCAGATTATTTACCAGCTGAGCCACTGGGGAATCCCAAGAATACTGGTGTGGGTAGCCTATCCCATCTCTAGTGGATCTTTCTGACCCAGGAATTGAACTGGGTCTCCTGCATTGCGGGTGGACTCTACCAACTGAGCTATCGGGGAAGCCCAGATTTCTGGGAGATGCATGCAAATTCCAGCTTTAGGGAAAGTAGGGATTTTCACAGGCATATGTAATCATCTCATAAATCACAGAAAATCTTGATTTATCCAACCTCAGCCTGGTGAGCCAGGAATAGTAAATATTACTTTTCTAAGGTTTTAGTTGTAAGATGAGGAAATAGAGCCTCAGAGGGGTGAAGTGATTGCCAAGGTCATGACTGTGTTTGGCAAGAAATAGCATTCTGTACCCTGATCAGGCTGCTCTTTCTTCACCGTGTCCCCTCCCTCGTGACTGTGGAGTGAATGACGATGGATAGGTGTCTGTTCATGAATGTTTATGGTGTGTATCTCTGCCCTCTGCTTTAACAATTGAGGGGGAAGGAACCTTTCAATTTGGCCTTAAGAAAGACAGACACCAACTAGGGTGAAATTAAGTGGTTGAAAATGCATTTTGAGATAGTTCACCTGGAGATATGCTACTGACAGGTAAATAAAATGAAAGTGGAGAACTCTTTCCTGCCAGTAAATAACACATAGCTTTTGGGCAAGTAGGTAAATTCAAGGAGATTGTCTTTCCCAGATACGCTTAAAAAGTTCAGTACATGAATAATTGAGCAACTTCCTGGCACACTCAATATTTATTTGTAAGCCTGCTCCAGGCAGAAAAAGAGGAAAAAAAAAAAAACATTTTGAAAACAAGTTTTGCATTAGCAGGAGTTTGTTTGTTTGCCAGAAGAATACCTAATTATATTTGCAAAGGAACATATTGGTGTGTCATGATATTTTCCTGTGGACATATTGATGTGAGCTATATTAGACAAATTAGAAGGGAGATGGGTAAAAATCTGAATCCTGTGCACATGTGTGCACTGCAGGAGACCAGAAAAGAACTTGAAAAAATCTGTTTGCACATCAGTTGTGATCCTTATTTCAGACTTACAATCCTATAGTGTAAGAATTGCTTTTGCACTAGACTTTTCTCTTTCCAGTTAAGCCAGTGGCTGGTTTGGGAGGGGAATAGAACCTCACCAGAAGTGGATGCTAAAAAACTGTTGAATAAATGTTTTGTTGGTTTGCCAACTGGTCCCTGTACCCAGAGGGCAAGGAAATAGGGAAGAAAGAGGTAGTCACTCCAGATTGGCAGGTGGCAGTTTTTAAAAAATTCATTTTTAATTGGAGCATAATTGCATTCTTGGAGGACGGCATGGCAGCCTGCTCTGGTATTCTTGCCAGGAGAACCCCATGGACAGTGGAGCCTGGCAGCCTACAGTCTATAGGGTCACAAAGAGACAGGACTGAAGCAAGTGAACACATAATTGCGTTATAATGTTGTGTTGGTCTCTGCTGTACAACAGTGTGAGTCAGCTCTGCTGCTGCTGCTGCTAAGTTGCTTCAGTCGTGCCTGACTCTGTGTGACCCCATAGACGGTAGCCCACCAGGCTCCCCCGTCCCTGGGATTCCCCAGGCAAGAACACTGGAGTGGGTTGCCATTTCCCTCTCCAATGCATGAAGGTGAAAAGTGAAAGTGAAGTCGCTCAGTCATATCCAACTCTTAGCAACCCCGTGGACTACAGCCTATCAGGCTCCTCCGTCCATGGGATTTTCCAGGTAAGAGTACTGGAGTGGGGTGCCAGTACTCTACATATACATATATCCCCTCCCTGTCGAGCCTCCCACCCACCACTCCCCATCCCACCCCTCTGGGTCATCCCAGTTTAACTAAATGGGGGGAGTTACTTAGGAGGTTTGTCTTGGGCACCACTGTTGAGTAGATTTTCCCCGCAGATGGCCTTACACCATCTCACTCTCTCCCGGCTGCATGCTTGGAAAGGTTCTCACTGTGGGAAAAGTGGGCAGACACACCCTCCTGGGATGGTGGAGGGGGAGGAACCCCCACTGCCGGCGTCTACCTTGAGGGTCAACTGATGGTCATGTCCCCTTAATGACCTCCTCCAATACGTTTCCCATTCTAAACACTCACAATGTCATCTTTATGAATCTAAGTTGTTGCTATTTTCAGTCACTCACTCCGGTCTGACTCTTTGTGACCCCGTGGACTGCAGCACGCCAGACTTCCCTGTCTTTCACCATTTCCCAGAGTTTGTTCAAACTCATGTCCATTGAGCCGGTGATGCTGTCTAACCATCTCATCCTCTGTTGTCCCCTTCTCCTCCTGCCCTCAATCTTTCGCAACAACAGGGTCTTTTCCAACAGGTCAGCTCTTCGCATCAGGTGGCCAAAGTTGGAGTTTCAGCTTCAGCATCAGTCCTTCCAACGAATATTCAGGTTTGATTTCCTTTAGGATGGACTGGTTTGATCTCCTTGCAGGCAAAGGAGACTGTCCAGCACTACAGTTGAAAAGCATCAATTCTTTGGCACTCAGTCTTCTTTCTGGTCCAATTCTCACATTCCTACATGACTGATGGAAACACTGGAAAACTCAGTTATGGGCATGAAGAGAAGCAGAGGCCTCTCTGTCTGACCCTGGTCTAGCGGGGTAGGAAGTCCCATCCAGAGAAGGCCAGCACTGCCTGATTCTGTTGGCTCTTCACAAGCTGGCTGGGTCTGAGGAGGAGAGGCTTCTGGTGACCTGGACCGAAAGGCGGGACTCAGGGAGTTGGCACCAGGGGTCTGGGAGACTGACCCTGCATTTACCATCATACATGTTATAAACAACGTGTCTCCTTCAGACCTGGAGGTCTCACTGGTTGTGCATTTATTTTTTGGTTCACTGAATGGATAGATTTTGAGTACCTTTTATGTGAAGGACGCCGTTCTTGATGTGGATAACAGCGGGACGTGAAAGAGACAGCCATTGCTGCCCAAGGAGGGCTCACGTTCGAGGGGGGAAGGTGGACAACAAAACAGCACGGGGGTGCGATCCAGTGCGAGTGGGGCTCTACAGAGAGCCACCGTGAGATGCAGCTCACTGCCGCTGACTGAACGCCTGTGAACCGGCGTCACTCAGCCACCGCTCCCGGGCAGGAACTGGACCTTAGTCTCCCAGCACCGCACTCTTCCCACGGGAACTCATCAGGAGGGCTGCGCTTATTTAGACACTGCTTAGAAAAAAGTAACCTGCTTCCTTTAAATAGCTTTAAGCAAATGCAACTTAGTTTTTCTTCATGGGCGGCTGTTAAAATACAGTGCAGGCGTGGTAAGTTTCTTCAGTCGAGTCCGACTCTTTGGAGCTCTGTGGACCATAGCCCGCCAGGCTCCTCTGCCCATGGGATTCCCCAGGCAAGAATACTGGAGTGGGGTGCCATGCCCGCCTCCAGGGCATCTTCCCAACCCAGGGATCGAACCCAAGTCTCTGACGTCTACCTGCGTTGGCAGACAGGTTCTTTCGCACTAGTCCCACCTGGGAAGCCCATTAAAATACAGTCTGGTGCTAATTCGGGGCTTTGGCAAGGAACCTGCAGCAGAAGATGAGACCTGAGAAAATCACTGGTCATACTCTGTTGGCCATCACAGACTCCTCTCTTCATCTCATTGCCTTCCTCCCTCTCTGTCTCTCTCCTGCATATTTGATGCTGTCTTATAGGTTTTCATTGGGAAAAAAAAAAAAATCAATGCTTGGCGCTGACTATGTTCTTGGTTCAAGTATTAATTCCATTTGGCATTTTTCCTTTGATCTGAATTGAGGTTTGTGATAAGTGTGGCAGAAAAAATAGGAGGGAGATTAGAAGCGTTTCCTACCAATGTACTTTCTTCTTTCCCTTTAAGTCTTTTTTTTTTTTTTTTTTTTTTTACTTTTTGAGCTCTCTGTGGGGCATGTAGGATCTTAGTTCTCCAACCAGGAATTGAGGAAGGAATCTTAACCGCTGGCCCACCAGGGAAGCCCCAACCAATATATGTTCTAAAAAAAGTAAGATGCAGTATTTGTGCTGGTTATTCTTCATCCCTGCCCTTGTCTTCCCTTCCTCCTTCTCCTCCTCCCTCCCCATCCTCCCCTCCTTCTGCCTTCCTGGTCTCCTCTGCATGCTCTGGGGTGTGTGTGTGTGTGTGTGCGCGTGCACATCTCCTGCTGGCTTGTCCTGACACTGTCCCTCATGTTCAGGCACCAGCTGGGGAGCGGGCAAGGATTTCCTTTTCTGCCACACCTCTGGCCCCTCTCTTGCTAGTGGTGCTTCTGGCTGCAAGTTTTAGCTCTGTTGGGTGCCACACCCCCTTCAACACAGCTCACATTCTCGCCAGGATGCCAAGTTCTTTTATTCTGCCACCCCCACCCCCATTTTTGCCTGTATCACGAGTCATGCAGGATCCAGTTCCCTGACCAGGGATCAAAATTGTGCGTGCACTGTGCTTTCCTGCATTGGAAGCGCAGAGTCCTAACCTCTGGGCCACCAGGGAAGCCCCATGGTCCCTCCCGATCCTTGGTGTCTGAGAATGATAATCCCTCCCCATGGCCGGCACTTCTGGGTGCTCCAACCCTCTATGGTGGTTCACTTAACCCTCCCCACCCTCTACATACAGCCTCTATGGGCAGCTCCCCACAGAACATGCCTTTTCTTTCTGGGTGGGCTGCTGACAGATATTGTAATCTATGTCAGTAACTAAGCATTGAATGTAAAACATTGCCATGTGGGGAAAATTAATTATTTAAAGGGAAAAAAGCACAGAGCGTATCTCAGGTATCCTGCTTTTCCTTAATCATCTTAAATTATTGTCTAAATTAACCCTGCTTTCCTTCTAGCTTCGACAGTTCACATATTCACAACTGCTCAATTTTTAAATTTCAGATCAGAAACTCTCCCCAAAGGCTGTATTTGACTCTGGAACATCCCAGCGTCAGACACATTTGACAGTGTTAATTCTTTCCTACTTTGGCTGAGAGCTAAGA
The DNA here is from genome assembly GCA_006410675.1 of Oreotragus oreotragus. Taxonomy (NCBI): domain Eukaryota; kingdom Metazoa; phylum Chordata; class Mammalia; order Artiodactyla; family Bovidae; genus Oreotragus; species Oreotragus oreotragus. Next base: position 343,063 of record SJYX01022865.1, on the reverse strand, counting down.
CCAGATTCTCTCTTTCCCATAACTGCAGGAGAGGAGTCAGCCGAGGAGGCCGAGGCACAAGCAAACATCCTCAACAGGAAGTGGAAAGTGTGACCTTGACCTGCGGAAACTTGGCGAAGAAGTTGGCAACTGTGGTGGGACCTGCAGAATGAGTGGGCGTGAGTGTGTCGTCAGCTCCCTTTGCCCTTTGGATCTGGAGAAGGGCACCAGGAGCCGAGGTATTCGGGGAGACTGGAGTCACAGTGAACTTGGAAGAGGGGTGGGGGAGGGCACTGCCAGGGAAGCCGAGGTCACCTCTGTCACCTGAGCTCCCAGCCTGCTGTGATGACAGTTTCCAGAGGCTCTATTTCCCTCGCCAAGAATGCCCTTCACTCTCCCTTCCACTGTGAACAGAGCAGGAAGGTCCTCTACCTGCCCGTGGAAAACTTATTATTAGGAAAGAATGCTCTGAAGGAGATGATTTTCACTTTTCATCGGACATTTCACTTCTCATGGGACAATTTAGGAATCTACTGGTCTAAATCTACAATTCAGGAAAGAAATGCCTCTGCCTTTTCTTAAACATCCTTTGCTTTTTAAAACGTAGAGTTTGGGTTAGTCCTATAATTTGAGTGATTGTCCCACTAACCCTGACATGTTGCCTCTTTCAGCCTGAATCCTACTTCAGTTACAAAGTTAAGCTCTGATGCATCTGTTTGACTTTGGAGGGTGAGGAGAGACTTCATGAGGATTATTTGAAAGCTTGAGTGTGAGGTCACAGCCACCTCATCCTCTCCTCCAGCTTCAGCTTGTGGCCTCATTTCCCTCTTCTGTCTCTGGTTTCCCTTCAGTCTCTCTCCCACTGAGCCTTGATCTTCCCCAGGCCTCCTCCCCACCTGGGGTGCTGGTCCCACTGGCCCCAGGAAGGGATGTCCTTCCAGCCCTCGAGAGTGAGCCTCACCTGCACGGCTTCCTGGTGGCCTTGGGAATGGTAAAGGGTCTCCATGGAGAAGAGAGTGGGTGACACAGCTTAGCACTGAGAGAAAAGTCTAGAGAAATTCAAAGTGGACCCTGAGCGGTTAAATCTTAGGCAGATGTGGAGTGTCAGAAGCAGGGGTGGTAAGAAGGATGAGGCCAGAAAGGTTGTGTTACTAAGTCATCCTTGGGAATGGTAAAGGGTCTCCATGGAGAAGAGAGTGGGTGACACAGCTTAGCACTGAGAGAAAAGTCTAGAGAAATTCAAAGTGGACCCTGAGCGGTTAAATCTTAGGCAGATGTGGAGTGTCAGAAGCAGGGGTGGTAAGAAGGATGAGGCCAGAAAGGTTGTGTTACTAAGTCAAGTCTGGGTCCGTTCACTTGCACGCAGTGAAGACAATCTACTGACAATGGGTTTGTAGTGAAGGAAAGTACAGTGTTTATTTGCAGGCCTCACGGAAAAGACCTGAGCTTCCTGATGGCTTTCAGAGAAGGGGTTTAAAGGCAGTGGGAGGAGGGGCTGCAGGGGCTGTGATCAGCTCATGTACAGTTCTCGGATTGGTTGGCATCAGTGTTAAGTTTCAAACATCATCAACCTTCTGGCTTCAACCAGTCTAGAGTGTGTGTTCTTGCCATCAGTGATTTTCATCTGTTGGGGGTCTGATTCCTGTAAAAATCACTTAGGAATGTGTGTTGGTCCTTTATTCGTCTATTTCAAAGAACTGTGAGTTTGGTAATTCTGCTATGTGGCTGGTTAGTGTCTAAACGGGGTTCCTTGGTGGCTCAGCTGGTTAAGAATCCGCCTGCAGTGCAAGAGACCCTGGTTCAATTCCTGGGTGGGGAAGATCCCTTGGAGAAGGGATAGGCTACCCACGCCAGTGTTCTTGAACTTCCTTTGTGGCTCAGCTGGTAAAGAAACTGCTTGCAATGCGGGAGACCTGGGTTCATGTTCAGTCCCTGGTTTGGGAAGATCCCCTGGAGAAGGCAAAGGCTACCCACTCCAGTATTCTGGACTGTATAGTCCACGGGGTCACAAAGAGTCGGACACGACTTTCACTTTCGCTTTTTCATTGTCTAAATTGTTGCCAGTTCCTCAGCCTGACAGCTGTTCTTTATTTCTACATCTTCACATTCCTAATCAGTAGCTCCTGATCGACTTTTGAGACTCAAGGGAGGCTTAGAAGACTAAAGCAAATGTCTTTTCCTTCAATAGGGATAGGCTACCCACGCCAGTGTTCTTGAACTTCCTTTGTGGTTCAGCTGGTAAAGAAACTGCTTGCAATGCGGGAGACCTGGGTTCACGTTCAGTCCCTGGTTTGGGAAGATCCCCTGGAGAAGGCAAAGGCTACCCACTCCAGTATTCTGGACTGTATAGTCCATGGGGTCACAAAGAGTCGGACACGACTTTCACTTTCGCTTTTTCATTGTCTAAATTGTTGCCAGTTCCTCAGCCTGACAGCTGTTCTTTATTTCTACATCTTCACATTCCTAATCAGTAGCTCCTGATCGACTTTTGAGACTCAAGGGAGGCTTAGAAGACTAAAGCAAATGTCTTTTCCTTCAATGAACTGGAACCCAGGGCCTGGTATGTGGTTTTGATTGTCTGGGGACTGCACAATCACTTCAAATTCAGATACAGTAGGTTTGTCCAGTCCTTGGGTTCCAGGTAGAATAAACCTTCTCAGATCTGTCTCCCTACCAGCCTCCAGGTTGGTGTGAAATTCTGTCTCCATCACACATCAAGGAGTTTTCGGTTTACATGCAAGTGCTCGTGGATGACTGTGTGATAGCATTTGTCCTGTCTGTGTTAGTATCCAGCACAGCTCTGTGGGAACAAGGCACTGGGGCCTGCTGGAGGACAAAACAAAGCAGAGCTCACAGATGCCCACCACAGTGCCTCCACTTGGGACTGATTCCCCGCCAAGCTCGCTCTTTTCCATCAGGACTCAGGGCATCACCCCGAGCAGCAAAGACAACCTTTCCTTTGCTCCTTGAGAAGAATTTGCTTATCGCTCCGTTAGACAAATTCGAGTGGAGCATACCAATTAGAAAAACACAGAGAAGTAGAAAAAGCAAACACTGCTAGTCATAGTTGACTTTATATTAATCCTTACCTTAAATAAAGAAGCCTGGGGCCTTCATGGGGGGTTCAGTGGTAGAGAATCCACCTGCGAATGCAGGAGACATGAGTTCGATCCCTGGTCTGGGAGGATTCCCACATGCCTCGGGGCAACGAAGCCCAAATGCCACAACAACTAAGCCTGTGCTCTGCAACAAGGGATCCCACAGCAATCAGGAGGCCCTGCATGGCTGGAGAAAAAGCCTGCACAGCAAAGGAGATGCAGCACCTCCAAAAATATAAAATGATACGTGTGTGTGTATATATATGTTCTGTGTTTATAAAGAAGCCGGAGGAAATAACGGGAAGGCAACATCACAGTATGAAAGCACGGCAACGGTGACTGTACTCATCATTTGCTGACTGCATAATTGTCCATAGAATTGGAGAATCATAGTTTATAAGGCATCTACCCTACTGTTGTATATTTAAGTTACCTCTGGGTTTTCCATTATTAAAAAATTGTATTTAGCAATTACGCAGCTCTGTGCAGCCTGCCCTGGATGACGTTCTCAGAATCTCAGGATAGATTCTCAGAAAATGTCATGATTGGATTAAAAAAAAAAAGTCTACATGCTTTTAAAGTTCTTGACGCTCAGTGCCAAGGGAAGTGGCAGTTTACAGAGAGCTGCTGGCCAGTTTGCAAGGTGGACTCTGCCTTGGGGTGGTTGGGAGGGCATCTGTGCAGGGCCTGGTGGGGTTTCAGGCTGGCGGAGAGGAAGCAGGTAGCTGAAGGTCACAGAGGCACCTGGCCAGAGCCCTCGCGGGCCAGGTCCTCCAGCCCAGAGACTCCGAATTGTGGAAGCATGTGGATGAGTCCTCAGACCTCTGTGCAGAGCTGAATGAGTGAAGCGCATGTCCTCGAAATATGGAAGGAGACACAGCGGGCGCTGGCGGTCAGGGGCCACTGGTCCCCCCCTCTCTGCGTCGCTGTTTCCACAACACAATGGAGCGGGTCCCCAAATGTTCCACCACCATCGGCAGGAGCCTGGACCTCCATTGTTAACATCCAATCAAACAATTAGGGAGAGTTGATTGGGAACATTTTCTTCATCTAGAAAATTACAATGTGACCATTTTCCTTCAAATGAGGGTGGCATGGAGGGCATTTTTGATTTGGGGTTTAATTCTTGTTCCTGAAAATATGGAACACATTCACGCTGGCAGTGAAAAAATCAAACCCCAAACAGCAGGGTTTTAGGCTTGATGAAATGTTTTATGGGCTGTGTGTGTGAGCGCTTGGTTGCTCAGTCCTGTCCAGCTCTTTTCAACTCCACAGAATGTAGCCTTCCAGGCTCCTCTGGCCATGGGGCTTTCCCAGGGAAGAATACTGGAGTGGGTTGCCATGCCCTCCTCCAGGGGGTCTTTCTGACCCAGGGATCACAGCTGCATCTCCTGTATCTCCTGCACTGCAGGCAGATTCTTTACATTCTGAGCCTTCAGGGAAGCCCTGTTATGGGCTAGAGGCACAGAAATATGTTACTGGGGGACAGCAGAGTCTTCAGGAGAGTAAAAGAAAAGGATTGGTTTTTATAGATGGCTTAAGTTTGTAGCCTCTAAGAGATTTAAGGGAGGAGTGTATGGGTTTGGGAGGTAACTGGGGTTAGATGATGTCATGCAGGTGAGCCCCTGTGATGGGATTAGTGCCCTCAGAGGGAGGGGAAGCAGGAAAGTGTCTTGCCCTCTCCTCCGTCCCCTTCACTTTCTCTCTCTCCCCCCCTTTCTCTCTCTCTCCCTCCCTCTGTCTCCCTCCCTCTCTCTCTCTTCCCCTCTCTCTCCCTCTCGTTTTTTTTTTTGTCTCTCTCTCCCTGTCTCTCTCCCCCTTCTCTCTCTGTTTCTCTCTCCCTCCCTCTCTCTCTGTCTCTCCCTCCCCCTCTCTCTGTCTCTCTCTCCCTCCCCCTCTCTCTGTCTCCCTCTCTCTGTCTCTCCTCTGTCTCTCTCTCCCCCTCTGTATGTGTCTCTCTCTCTCTCTGCTTCTCTCTTGCTCACTCTCTCTGTCTCTTTCTCCAGATGTGTATAAGAGACAGGAGCAGGAAGGTCCTCTACCTGCCCGTGGAAAACTTATTATTAGGAAAGAATGCTCTGAAGGAGATGATTTTCACTTTTCATCGGACATTTCACTTCTCATGGGACAATTTAGGAATCTACTGGTCTAAATCTACAATTCAGGAAAGAAATGCCTCTGCCTTTTCTTAAACATCCTTTGCTTTTTAAAACGTAGAGTTTGGGTTAGTCCTATAATTTGAGTGATTGTCCCACTAACCCTGACATGTTGCCTCTTTCAGCCTGAATCCTACTTCAGTTACGAAGTTAAGCTCTGATGCATCTGTTTGACTTTGGAGGGTGAGGAGAGACTTCATGAGGATTATTTGAAAGCTTGAGTGTGAGGTCACAGCCACCTCATCCTCTCCTCCAGCTTCAGCTTGTGACCTCATTTCCCTCTTCTGTCTCTGGTTTCCCTTCAGTCTCTCTCCTACTGAGCCTTGATCTTCCCCAGGCCTCCTCCCCACCTGGGGTGCTGGTCCCACTGGCCCCAGGAAGGGATGTCCTTCCAGCCCTCGAGAGTGAGCCTCACCTGCACAGCTTCCTGGTGGCCTTGGGAATGGTAAAGGGTCTCCATGGAGAAGAGAGCAGGTGACACAGCTGAGCACTGAGAGAAAAGTCAAGAGAAATTCAAAGTGGACCCTGAGCGGTTAAATCTCAGGCAGATGTGGAGCGTCAGAAGCAGGGGTGGTAAGAAGGATGAGGCCAGAAAGGTTGTGTTACTAAGTCCAGTCTGGGTCCGTTCACTTGCACGCAGTGAAGACAATCTACTGACAATGGGTTTGTAGTGAAGGAAAGTACAGTGTTTATTTGCAGGCCTCACGGAAAAGACCTGAGCCTCCTGATGGCTTTCAGAGAAGGGGTTTAAAGGCAGTGGGAGGAGGGGCTGCAGGGGCTGTGATCAGCTCATGTACAGTTCTCGGATTGGTTGGCATCAGTGTTAAGTTTCAAACATCATCAACCTTCTGGCTTCAACCAGTCTAGAGTGTGTGTTCTTGCCATCAGTGATTTTCATCTGGTGGGGGTCTGATTCCTGTAAAAATCACTTAGGAATGTGTGTTGGTCCTTTATTCGTGTATTTCAAAAAACTGTGAGTTTGGTAATTCTGCTATGTGGCTGGTTAGTGTCTAAATGGGCTTCCTTGGTGGCTCAGCTGGTTAAGAATCCGCCTGCAGTGCAAGAGACCCCGGTTCAATTCCTGGGTGGGGAAGATCCCTTGGAGAAGGGATAGGCTACCCACGCCAGTGTTCTTGAACTTCCTTTGTGGTTCAGCTGGTAAAGAAACTGCTTGCAATGCGGGAGACCTGGGTTCACGTTCAGTCCCTGGTTTGGGAAGATCCCCTGGAGAAGGCAAAGGCTACCCACTCCAGTATTCTGGACTGTATAGTCCATGGGGTCACAAAGAGTCGGACACGACTTTCACTTTCGCTTTTTCATTGTCTAAATTGTTGCCAGTTCCTCAGCCTGACAGCTGTTCTTTATTTCTACATCTTCACATTCCTAATCAGTAGCTCCTGATCGACTTTTGAGACTCAAGGGAGGCTTAGGAGACTAAAGCAAATGTCTTTTCCTTCAATGAACTGGAACCCAGGGCCTGGTATGTGGTTTTGATTGTCTGGGGACTGCACAATCACTTCAAATTCAGATACAGTAGGTTTGTCCAGTCCTTGGGTTCCAGGTAGAATAAACCTTCTCAGATCTGTCTCCCTACCAGCCTCCAGGTTGGTGTGAAATTCTGTCTCCATCACACATCAAGGAGTTTTCGGTTTACATGCAAGTGCTCGTGGATGACTGTGTGATAGCATTTGTCCTGTCTGTGTTAGTATCCAGCACAGCTCTGTGGGAACAAGGCACTGGGGCCTGCTGGAGGACAAAACAAAGCAGAGCTCACAGATGCCCACCACAGTGCCTCCACTTGGGACTGATTCCCCGCCAAGCTCGCTCTTTTCCATCAGGACTCAGGGCATCACCCCGAGCAGCAAAGACAACCTTTCCTTTGCTCCTTGAGAAGAATTTGCTTATCGCTCCGTTAGACAAATTCGAGTGGAGCATACCAATTAGAAAAACACAGAGAAGTAGAAAAAGCAAACACTGCTAGTCATAGTTGACTTTATATTAATCCTTACCTTAAATAAAGAAGCCTGGGGCCTTCATGGGGGGTTCAGTGGTAGAGAATCCACCTGCGAATGCAGGAGACATGAGTTCGATCCCTGGTCTGGGAGGATTCCCACATGCCTCGGGGCAACGAAGCCCAAATGCCACAACAACTAAGCCTGTGCTCTGCAACAAGGGATCCCACAGCAATCAGGAGGCCCTGCATGGCTGGAGAAAAAGCCTGCACAGCAAAGGAGATGCAGCACCTCCAAAAATATAAAATGATACGTGTGTGTGTATATATATGTTCTGTGTTTATAAAGAAGCCGGAGGAAATAACGGGAAGGCAACATCACAGTATGAAAGCACGGCAACGGTGACTGTACTCATCATTTGCTGACTGCATAATTGTCCATAGAATTGGAGAATCATAGTTTATAAGGCATCTACCCTACTGTTGTATATTTAAGTTACCTCTGGGTTTTCCATTATTAAAAAATTGTATTTAGCAATTACGCAGCTCTGTGCAGCCTGCCCTGGATGACGTTCTCAGAATCTCAGGATAGATTCTCAGAAAATGTCATGATTGGATTAAAAAAAAAAAGTCTACATGCTTTTAAAGTTCTTGACGCTCAGTGCCAAGGGAAGTGGCAGTTTACAGAGAGCTGCTGGCCAGTTTGCAAGGTGGACTCTGCCTTGGGGTGGTTGGGAGGGCATCTGTGCAGGGCCTGGTGGGGTTTCAGGCTGGCGGAGAGGAAGCGGGTAGCTGAAGGTCACAGAGGCACCTGGCCAGAGCCCTCGCGGGCCAGGTCCTCCAGCCCAGAGACTCCGAATTGTGGAAGCATGTGGATGAGTCCTCAGACCTCTGTGCAGAGCTGAATGAGTGAAGTGCATGTCCTCGAAATATGGAAGGAGACACAGCGGGCGCTGGCGGTCAGGGGCCACTGGTCCCCCCCTCTCTGCGTCGCTGTTTCCACAACACAATGGAGCGGGTCCCCAAATGTTCCACCACCATCGGCAGGAGCCTGGACCTCCATTGTTAACATCCAATCAAACAATTAGGGAGAGTTGATTGGGAACATTTTCTTCATCTAGAAAATTACAATGTGACCATTTTCCTTCAAATGAGGGTGGCATGGAGGGCATTTTTGATTTGGGGTTTAATTCTTGTTCCTGAAAATATGGAACACATTCACGCTGGCAGTGAAAAAATCAAACCCCAAACAGCAGGGTTTTAGGCTTTATGAAATGTTTTATGGGCTGTGTGTGTGAGCGCTTGGTTGCTCAGTCCTGTCCAACTCTTTTCAACTCCACAGAATGTAGCCTGCCAGGCTCCTCTGGCCATGGGGCTTTTCCAGGGAAGAATACTGGAGTGGGTTGCCATGCCCTCCTCCAGGGGGTCTTTCTGACCCAGGGATCACAGCTGCATCTCCTGTATCTCCTGCACTGCAGGCAGATTCTTTACATTCTGAGCCTTCAGGGAAGCCCTGTTATGGGCTAGAGGCACAGAAATATGTTACTGGGGGACAGCAGAGTCTTCAGGAGAGTAAAAGAAAAGGATTGGTTTTTATAGATGGCTTAAGTTTGTAGCCTCTAAGAGATTTAAGGGAGGAGTGTATGGGTTTGGGAGGTAACTGGGGTTAGATGATGTCATGCAGGTGAGCCCCTGTGATGGGATTAGTGCCCTCAGAGGGAGGGGAAGCAGAAAAGTGTCTTGCCCTCTCCTCCGTCCCCTTCACTTTCTCTCTCTCCCCCCCTTTCTCTCTCTCTCCCTCCCTCTGTCTCCCTCCCTCTCTCTCTCTTCCCCTCTCTCTCCCTCTCGTTTTTTTTTTTGTCTCTCTCTCCCTGTCTCTCTCCCCCTTCTCTCTCTGTTTCTCTCTCCCTCCCTCTCTCTCTGTCTCTCCCTCCCCCTCTCTCTGTCTCTCTCTCCCTCCCCCTCTCTCTGTCTCCCTCTCTCTGTCTCTCCTCTGTCTCTCTCTCCCCCTCTGTATGTGTCTCTCTCTCTCTCTGCTTCTCTCTTGCTCACTCTCTCTGTCTCTTTCTCCAGATGTGTATAAGAGACAGGAGCAGGAAGGTCCTCTACCTGCCCGTGGAAAACTTATTATTAGGAAAGAATGCTCTGAAGGAGATGATTTTCACTTTTCATCGGACATTTCACTTCTCATGGGACAATTTAGGAATCTACTGGTCTAAATCTACAATTCAGGAAAGAAATGCCTCTGCCTTTTCTTAAACATCCTTTGCTTTTTAAAACGTAGAGTTTGGGTTAGTCCTATAATTTGAGTGATTGTCCCACTAACCCTGACATGTTGCCTCTTTCAGCCTGAATCCTACTTCAGTTACGAAGTTAAGCTCTGATGCATCTGTTTGACTTTGGAGGGTGAGGAGAGACTTCATGAGGATTATTTGAAAGCTTGAGTGTGAGGTCACAGCCACCTCATCCTCTCCTCCAGCTTCAGCTTGTGACCTCATTTCCCTCTTCTGTCTCTGGTTTCCCTTCAGTCTCTCTCCTACTGAGCCTTGATCTTCCCCAGGCCTCCTCCCCACCTGGGGTGCTGGTCCCACTGGCCCCAGGAAGGGATGTCCTTCCAGCCCTCGAGAGTGAGCCTCACCTGCACGGCTTCCTGGTGGCCTTGGGAATGGTAAAGGGTCTCCATGGAGAAGAGAGCAGGTGACACAGCTGAGCACTGAGAGAAAAGTCAAGAGAAATTCAAAGTGGACCCTGAGCGGTTAAATCTCAGGCAGATGTGGAGCGTCAGAAGCAGGGGTGGTAAGAAGGATGAGGCCAGAAAGGTTGTGTTACTAAGTCCAGTCTGGGTCCGTTCACTTGCACGCAGTGAAGACAATCTACTGACAATGGGTTTGTAGTGAAGGAAAGTACAGTGTTTATTTGCAGGCCTCACGGAAAAGACCTGAGCTTCCTGATGGCTTTCAGAGAAGGGGTTTAAAGGCAGTGGGAGGAGGGGCTGCAGGGGCTGTGATCAGCTCATGTACAGTTCTCGGATTGGTTGGCATCAGTGTTAAGTTTCAAACATCATCAACCTTCTGGCTTCAACCAGTCTAGAGTGTGTGTTCTTGCCATCAGTGATTTTCATCTGGTGGGGGTCTGATTCCTGTAAAAATCACTTAGGAATGTGTGTTGGTCCTTTATTCGT
>SJYX01022865.1:278947-329354 GCA_006410675.1 Oreotragus oreotragus | reverse complement strand
GAAGAATCGATGCTTTTGAACTGTGGTGTTGGAGAAGACTCTTGAGAGTCCCTTGGACTGCAAGGAGATCCAACCAGTCCATTCTGAAGGAGATCAACCCTGGGATTTCTTTGGAAGGAATGATGCTAAAGCTGAAACTCCAGTACTTTGGCCACCTCATGCGAAGAGTTGACTCATTGGAAAAGTCTCTGATGCTGGGAGAGATTGGGGGCAGGAGGAGAAGGGGACGACCAAGGATGAGATGGCTGGATGGCATCGCGGACTCAACGGACGTGAGTCTGAGTGAACTCCGAGAGATGGTGATGGACAGGGAGGCCTGGCGTGCTGCGTTTCATGGGGTCGCAAAGAGTCGGACATGACTGAGCGACTGAACTGAACTGAACTGTGTGTTTGCTGTGTGTTGTGTGTGTTTGCTGTGTTGTATAAGTTTGCTGTGTGTGTTGTGTGTGTGTTTGCTGTGTTGTGTGTGTGCTCTGTGTGTTGTGTGTGTTTGCTATATGCCACGTGTGTATGCTAGCTGTGTGTCATGTGCGTTTGCTGTGTGTGTTCTGTGTTTGCTGTGTGTCGTGTGTGTCATGTGTGTATGTTAGCTGTGTGTTGTATGTGTTTGCTGTGTGTGTATTGTAGATCATGCGTGTGTTTCTTAAAAATCACTTTTATTGCGTCATCATATATATGAAATAAAGTTCATTAACCTCACTGTCCAATCAGACAAGGGTGTGAGTGTGTGACCGCCACGCCAGTCGCCACAGGGAACACTCCTCTGCTCCACAAATGTCCTTCCTCATGCAGACAGCTCTGTCCCCAGCATGGGCCCTTCGAACCACTGATCTGCTTTCTGTCACGACAGTTAAAACCTGTTGTAAAGTTTTACAGCAATGATATCCGATCTGCAATGCAGTCCTGTTTAATGGCTGAGGAGTGTTCCATGGTGTGAACATAACAACTTTATTCATTTACCCGTTCACAAACACTTGAATTTTCCCAAAGTTTGGTGATAATGATGAAAGCTGAGATAATATTCACGGCCAAGTCTGTAAGCACGTCCCCTGAAAGCATCGAGAAGTGTGATTGCTGGACTGTTCAGCCAGCGTTTGTTTTACTTTATACAAAATTGCCAGAGTATTCCCAAGTAGGTATATGACTCTGTGATCTCACCAGTAATGTGTGAGTGTTCCAGTTGCTGCACGTCTATTTCTTCTTGACTTGACACATTTCACTTGATACAATGTTCTTTGCAGCCAAAGATGGAGAAACTATATACAATTAGTAAAAACAATACCTGGAGCTGAATGTGGCTCAGATCATGAACTTCATATGGCAAAATTTAGGCCCAAGGTGAAGAAAGTAGGGAAAACCACTGGGCCCCTCAGCTATTACGTAAATCAAACCCCTTATGATTATACAGTGGAGGCGATGAATAGGTTCAAGGGATTAGATCTCATAGAGTTCCTGAAGAACTATGGCAATTTGTAATACTGTACAGGAGGCAGTGATCAAAACCATTCCAAGGAAAAACAAATGCAAGAAGGCAAAGTGGTTGTCTGAGAAGACCTTTCAAATAGCTGAGGGAAAAAGAGAAGTGAAAAGCAAGGGAGAAAGGAAAAGATATACCCAACTGAATGCAGAGTTCCAGAGAATAAGAAAAGAAAGACAAGAAGGCCTTCTTAAATGAAAAATGCAGAGAACTAGAGGAAAACAATAGAATGGGAAAGACTAGAGATCTCTCCAAGAAAACTGGAGATATCAAAGGAACATTTCATGCAAGGATGGGTACAATAAAGGACAGAAACTGTATGGACCTAACAGAAGCAGAAGAGATTAAGAAGAGACAGCAAGAATGCACAGAAGAACTATACAAAAAAAGATCTTAATGACCCAGATAACCATGATGGTGTGATCACTCACCTAGAGCCAGATATCCTTTAGTGTGGAGTGAAGTGGACCTTAGGAAGCATCACTATGAACAAAGCTAGTGGAGGTGATGGATTTCCAGCTGAGCTATTTCAAATCCTAAAAGATGCTGTTAAAGTGCTGTGCTCGGTATGCCAGCAAATTTGGAAAACTCAGCAATGGCTATAGGACTGGAAAAGATCAGTCTTCATTCCAACTCCAAAGAAAGGCAAAGCCAAAGAATGTTCAAACTATCATACAGTTGCACTCATTTCACATGCTAGGAAGGTAAAACTAAAAATCCTTGAGCAGTACATGAACTTTCAGATGTACAAGCTGGATTTAGAAAAGGCAGAGGAACAGAGACCAAATTGCCAACATCTGTCGGATCATAGAGAAAGCAAACCAATTCCAGAAAAATATCTACTTCTGCTTCATTGACTATGCTAAAGCCTTTGATTGTGTGTATCACAACAAACTATGGGAAATTCTTAAAGAGATGGGAACACCAGACCAACTTACCTGTCTCCTGAGAAATCTGTGTACAGATCAAGAAGCAATAGTTAGAACCTTATATGAAGCAATGGACTGGTTCAAAATTAGGTAATGAGTACACCAAGGCTGTATATTGTCACCCTGCTTATTTTAACTTATATTCAGAGTATATCATGTGAATTGCCAGGCTGGGTGACTCACAAAGTGGAATCAAGATTGTCAGGAGAAATATCAACAGTCTCAGATATGCAGATGATATCACTCTAGTGGCAAAAAACAAAGTGCCTTTTGATGTGGATAAAAGAGAAGAGTGAAAAAGCTGACTTAAAACTCAACATTAAAAAAATTAACAAAAAACACCAAGGTCATGGCATCCAGTCCCATCACTTCCTGGCAAATAGATGGGGAAGACAGATTTTATTTCCTTGGCCTCCAAAATCACTTTGGATGGTCCCTGCAGCCATGAAATTAAAGGACTCTTGATCCTTGAAAGAAAAGCTGGACAGCATATTAAAAAGCAGAGACATCACTCTGGGGATGAAAGTGTATCTAGTCAGTTATGGTTTTTCCAGTAGTCATGTATGTATGTTAGAGTTGAACCATAAATTAGGCTGAGTGCCAAAAAATTGATGCTTTCAAACTGTGGTGCAGGAAAAGACTCCTGAGAGTCCCTTGGACTGCAAGATCAAACCAGTCCATCCTAAAGGAAATCAACCCTGAATATACATTGGAAGAACTGACGCTGAAGCTGAAGTTCCAATACTTTGGCCACAGGATGTGGAGAGCCTGCTCATCGGAAAAGACCCTGATGCTGGGAAAGGTTGAAGGCAGAAGAAGGGGATGACAGAGGATGAGATAGTTGGATGGCATCACTGACTCAATGGACATGAGTTTGAGCAAACTCCAAGAGATAGTGAAGGACAGAGGAGTCTGGCATGACCCCATGGGATCACAGAGAGCTGGACACGACTTAGCGATTGAAAAACAACAGTAACTAAACTGAAGATTTTGTTTGGATTTGGCTGTTTTTTTTACACACTCATTTTGAATGGCATCAGATTTTGTGAAATTTTGTCACATCTGTAGCCTACTGTCTGCCCCATCTCATTCTGGTTCTCTTTAGTTTCTTCTCCTGCGCTGTGAAATGAAAACTGCTTCAGGTTGTAACCCAGGATAATTTCAGGTTCATCTTAATTTTTTCCTTCTTTCAGGAATCACACTACTGTGCTGGCAATGTCCAGCATCTGAAGACTATTATTTCATATGTATTTGTCCAATTGTCTAGTTAATTTTTAGCGGCAAGATAAATCAGAAACCTGCTATACACATGGTTGGAAGTGTGGGTATCTGTGCTGGGAAACTTTTACTCGCTCACTTCACTTTCTCGGGAACAAGCTGTGGCGCTGACGAGCTGTCACCCTGGTCTGTCTCTTGAGTGGGAGAGTCCCAGCTTCAGTTTCCTCTTCTTCACAGGAGCCCATGTTTATGGGACTATTACTTTCTTAAAAGACTTGCTGTTGTCTTGTCATTTCCTGTGTCAATGTCCTTCCTCAAATGAGAATCAACTGATTATTCTTCGCTGGTTGTCCTTAGTTTCTGTTCAATTTCTGCTTTCTGCTGACTCTTGGTTAATTCCATATTTATATCAAATTCTTATTTTCAAAACTGTCAGTGTTAACACAAATCCCAGATTTGGTAGCTTTGTTATGTCAACTATTTCTACAGCAGGCACTTAGGGAAATCAAAGCCTTAGAGAACGTCAGAACTGATGAGAGTAAGTGTTACGAGTGACAGTCATTCGGTTTTGGAGCCAATAAAGCAAGCATTAAAGTTTATTAATTACACAAAAGTGTTTCCTGAAGGATAGCAAATGTCAAGGCAAACTACCCTCCGTGGTGAGATTGTCAGGGTTGAGGGAGGGTCAGAGAGGGAACAAAACTCATCATGCCTCCCTCATGTTTAGCTAAAGTTGCTGATGAACAAATGGACAAAATCGTAGAGATGCATTTATTGGTTTTAGTTCTGCGTCTCTGTGGTTTTGAGAAACATTTTTCCTTCCTGTTTACTTACCCATCATTTGAGGATGAGAACTCAGGGCGTATCTATGGATACTGTCTGCACTGTGCTTAGTCGCCCAGTCACGTCCAACTCTGCGACCCCCTGGACTGTAGCCCGCCAGGCTTCTCTGCCCATGGGATTTTCCCAGCAAGAATACCGGAGTGGGTTGCCACTTCCTTTTCCAGGGGATCTTCTTGACCCAGGGATCAAACCTGTGTCTCCTGCATTGGCAGGCAGGTTCTTAACCACTGAGTCACCTGGGAAGTCCATCTATGGATATATGGTGAATATTAAAGTCCTTTGAAAAACATAGTGGGATAAAAATGTTCTTACAGTCAAGGAAGGTAGTTATAAATGCCACCTAAAATCTCATGGCCATAATAACCTTGCCAGGAACGCCTGGACAGATGTCTCATTGAGTAATGAGACCACGGCTAAGTTAACAGCACTCGACCATCACTGCGCAGTGGCCCCCTGTGGACTTGAGACCATGCAAAACTTCAGCCATATCAGTCTCCAACTGAAGACAATAGTAAAACCATCCCTCAACCCTACATGACGCAACTATTCTGTGTACAACCAAAACAGGCCAGCCCTTCTTTCTGAACGGGGTGCAGGGTCAGTCCTTAGGTGACGCCCCCTCTTATTCCTCAATATCCTGTAGGATAAACTCTATGATGTACAGTTCACTACTCTTAATACACCTTGTGTGAGGTGATAAGACGTCAACAGAAGAAAGCAAAGCAACTATCTGGGTAGCATATATACAAACATAACAAAATGACGAAGTTCTTAGAGCTATTACAATCTTTATGCCTACAGCTGGTCACAAGGCTGTCAGTTCAGTTCAGTCACTCAGTCGTGTCCGACTCTTTGCGACCCCATGAACTGCAGCACGCCAGGCCTCCCTGTCCATCACCAGCTCCCGGAGTTCACTCAGACTCATGTCCATCGAGTGTAGTTGGTATTTATAACTAACTCATCCACTCTCGGGCTTCCTTTGTGGCTCAGATAGTTAAGAATCTGCCTGCGATGTGGGAGACCTGGGTCGGATCTCTGGGTTGGGGAGAGCCCCTGGAGAAGGGACAGGCTCCCCACTCCAGTCTTCTGGCCTGGAGACTTCCATGGCCTGTGCAGACCATGGGGTCACAAAGGGTCAGACACGACTGAGCAACTTCCAATTCCCTTCATTTACTCTCAGCTCCAATTCCCATCGCTTCCAGTGATCATTTCAGCCAATCATGGTCTCGCCTGGTGAAGTGTTCCAGACCTCCATCCCCAAAGCCTCTGGGCTATTAGCTGTCTGCATGGGATTGGCTTCTGGTGGTTTTCATTGCCTTCAACTAAGGAATATGATGGTAATAAGAGGCACAAAGGTATATTCTTCCAGATGTCTTCTTCACCTCTGTTGTGTAACTGCTACCAAAGCTCCCTTTGAAGGTCAAGGTCATTCACCCCATCAGTATGAGTTAGCCACTCAGTCATGTCCCACTCTTTGTGACTCCATGGGCTATGGCTCACCAGGCTCATCTATCCATGGGGTTCTCCAGACAAGAATACTGGAGTGAGTTGCCACGTCCTCCTCCAGGGGATCTTCCCGACCCAGGGATGGAGCCTGGGTCTCCTGCACAGCAGGCAGATTCTTTACCATCTGAGGCACCAGGGAAGGAGTTCACAGTGGCTGGATGGAATGTCAGCTTCTAGTCCAATGGAATCATTGTCCCCCTGTCCCCACCACTTATGCAAGCAATTTGGCATAAAGACCTCTAGATGGGCAGAGGGCAAGTTCACAAGGATGGGGACAACAATTTTGCTCGTGGATCATTGTTGTTAATAAAACTATACTTACTCTTATTTCCATGTCTTTATTCCAGGACATATGAATCCCGGCTCTGGAAGAAAGCACCATATATGAAAAGTGACTCAGTATAGTAAGACTTCTGGGGAACACTGGGCCACCCTGCAGGGTATTGCCGTCCAGCTTGTGCTGCAAATGCATCTTCAAAATGCCTTTCCATCATCTGTCAAGCCAGCTGCTGCTTCAGGAAGGGAAACACGGTAAGACTGGTGAATTTTCTCTGAAGGGAGTCCCTTGACCAGAAGCAGTGCTGTGTGGAATGACATGTCAGTGGATAAGGAAGAAGTGCTGCGTGTAAAGAAGGAGCATCTGTGTCCAGATCCAGTGTTTGTTCTACTTATGACAAAATTTTGCATCTTCTAGAATGGAAGTGCCCAGTGCAGTCAGCCTTCCAGCAGGTAGCTGGCTGATCACCCCGGGAAATGGTGCCGAATTAGTGGCTCAGCGTTGGTCTCTCTGCTAGCAGACTGGGCACATAATGATTGATTATTAATCATGTCTACAAAATGCCTTCGCAGAAACATTTGACTAAGTGAGCACTGTTACCTAACCAAGGCGACACGTCAAAAGGCCATCACAACCTAGGTCAGATTCTTGGCTCTCACTCATGTCCACTAAGTAAAGATGATCTTTCATGCTTGTCCTAAAATTCTTTAGTTGTGAGAATGCTCTCTGCTAGTCTTCATGTAGATATCCTGGTAGAAATCTGAGGCAGGAGTTTGAGATCTGCAAATATAGAGTGGATATGGGACAAAAAGGACCTTTCTGATTAAAATAAACATTGCATGCTTGGTTTATCTGGTAAATTTTAATGGTTTTAAACCTTTTGCGTGTGTGTGTGTGTGTGTGTGTGTGTGTGTGTGTGTGTGTGTGATTGTTGGGAGTGGGATAAGATTGACCTGCCAACAGTATGTACTGCTCTTTGGATCTTTTGGACAGTGTTCAAGGACCTCAGGATGGAAGAAATGAAGGATGACGTGTGGGCCAGGCAGGATCCATTAAGCCCTGTAGCTTCAGCACAATAAAGTGTGTGGTTGGCACAAGACAAGGAACATTATACATCAGAGACACAGAATGAGCAGAGGGCCCAGTGCCCAGTCCACAGTTCTTTCAAATTAAAATACTCAGTACAGTTGAGAGCGTGAACCAACTTGAGCTCATGATTTCTGAGGTTGCTTTCTGCTTTGTTCTCTTCTGCTTAACTGGGGGTGGTGCTGCATGAGATGAGAGAAGGTTCAGGATTTCTAAAGCTTTTGTTTTTTTGAAGAAATAAAGGAAACAATTCCATTCACCATTGCAATGAAAAGAATAAAATACTTAGGAATATATCTACCTAAAGAAACTAAAGACCTATATATAGAAAACTATAAAACACTGATGAAAGAAATCAAAGAGGATACTAATGGATGGAGAAATATACCATGTTCGTGGATTGGAAGAATCAATATAGTGAAAATGAGTATATTACCCAAAGCAATCTATAGATTCAATGCAATCCCTATCAAGCTACCAGCGGTATTTTTCACAGAACTAGAACAAATAATTTCAAGATTTGTATGGAAACACAAAAATCCTTGAATAGCCAAAGCAATTTTGAGAAAGAAGAATGGAACTGGAGGAATAAACTTACCTGACTTCAGGCTCTACTACAAAGCCACAGTCATCAAGACAGTATGGTACTGGCACAAAGACAGAAATATAGATCAATGGAACAAAATAGAAAGCCCAGAGATAAATCCACACACATATGGACACCTTATCTTTGACAAAGGAGGCAAGAATATACAATGGAGTAAAGACAATCTCTTTAACAAGTGGTGCTGGGAAAACTGGTCAACCACTTGTAAAAGAATGAAACTAGATCACTTNAGTAGGTCCTTGTTAATTGTCTATTTCACATGTAGTAGTGTGTATCTGTTAATCCCAAGCTCCTAATTTGTCCCCCACTTCCCCTTTGGTAACCATAAGTTTGTTTTCCGTGAGTCTGTTTCTATTTTGGAAACAAGTTTGTATCATTTGTTAGATTCCATATATAAGTGAAATATGATATTTGACTTTCGCTGTCTGATTTAGCTTGATACTCTCGAGGTCCATCCATGTGACTGCAAAAGGCAGTATTTCATTCTCCACTGTAGTTGAGTGATATTCCACTGTGTATATATACACCACATCTTTATCCATCCTTCTGTCCATGGACATGTAGGTTCCTTCCATGTCTGGGCTATTGCAAACAGTCCTGCTATGAACATAGGGCTGCATGTATCATTTTTAACTATACTTTTCTCTGGATATGTGCCCAGGAGTACCATTTCTGTATCATATGGCAACTCTATTTTTACTTTTTTTGAGGAACCTCCGTACTGTTCTCCATAACGGTTCCACCAGCTTACATTTCTACCAGTGTAGAAGGGTTCCCTTTCATTTACATCCTCTCTTGTGTTTATTATTTATAGGCTTTTGATGATGGCCATTCAAACCAGAGTGAGGTATTATTCCATATATTTCTTCAGGATTTGCCACTCCATTCCCCAGATGGTGCTCAGTAACTTGCTTATTGAATGGCTCAACCCCCTGTATTTTTAGAAAATATGTGGTCCATTGTAACCAGTATTTCTAGATGGTGAAGCTTTTCCATGTTAAGTTACTTTACTGTGTTCCCAGACGCATATGAACACTCACTTTAAACATCCAAAACTTGAACTCCCTTTGGTGATTCCAGTGGTGAGTCAGTGCCTGCATCACTAAGAACAGACTTCTCAAATGGCCTGCATGAACACAAGGGTGGCACGGATGAATTATCAGCCCATCATCTAATTTATCCCTGAAGAACAAAAGCTCCCTCCCACCGCCTTGTTTTTGACAATCAACCTCCCAACAAATATCTGTCAGGAACTCTGATAAACATTTAAAACTTCATGTTGTGCTTTCAGACTGAGAACAGAACCAGCAGGAAGAAAAGGATACTCCCCGTTTTGTTGACCCAACAATTTAAAGGAGGAGGAAAATCAGGATGAGTGCTTACAGACGATTTTATAGAGGAAGTAATGTTGCAATTCAACCTGCAGAGCTTGTAGATTTGGGGTTAGAGCCTCAAAAAGACAAAAGCTTTATTTTTTTTTTTGGTGAACTCCCAAACATGAACCCCCCCCCCACCTCCCACCCCACATCATCCCTCCAGATCATCCCCATACACCAGCCCCAAGCGTCCTGCATCCTGCATTGAACATAGACTGGCAATTCATTTCTTACATGATAGTATACAAATTTCAATGCTATTCTATGGACTCTGAGGGAGAGGGAGAGGGAGAGGGAGAGGGTGGGATGATTTGGGAGAATAGCATTGAAATATGTATACTATCATGTAAGAAATGAATCGCCAGTCTGTGTTCGATGCAGGATGCAGGATGCTTGGGGCTGGTGCATGGGGATGATCCGGAGGGATGATGTGGGGTGGGAGGTGGGGGGGGGGTTCATGTTTGGGAGTTCACCAAAAAAAAAAATAAAGCTTTTGTCTTTTTGAGGCTCTAACCCCAAATCTACAAGCTCTGCAGGTTGAATTGCAACATTACTTCCTCTATAAAATCGTCTGTAAGCACTCATCCTGATTTTCCTCCTCCTTTAAATTGTTGGGTCAACAAAACGGGGAGTATCCTTTTCTTCCTGCTGGTTCTGTTCTCAGTCTGAAAGCACAACATGAAGTTTTAAATGTTTATCAGAGTTCCTGACAGGTATTTGTTGGGAGGTTGATTGTCAAAAACAAGGCGGTGGGAGGGAGCTTTTGTTCTTCAGGGATAAATTAGATGATGGGCTGATAATTCATCCGTGCCACCCTTGTGTTCATGCAGGCCATTTGAGAAGTCTGTTCTTAGTGATGCAGGCACTGACTCACCACTGGAATCACCAAAGGGAGTTCAAGTTTTGGATGTTTAAAGTGAGTGTTCATATGCGTCTGGGAACACAGTAAAGTAACTTAACATGGAAAAGCTTCACCATCTAGAAATACTGGTTACAATGGACCACATATTTTCTAAAAATACAGGGGGTTGAGCCATTCAATAAGCAAGTTACTGAGCACCATCTGGGGAATGGAGTGGCAAATCCTGAAGAAATATATGGAATAATACCTCACTCTGGTTTGAATGGCCATCATCAAAAGCCTATAAATAATAAACACAAGAGAGGATGTAAATGAAAGGGAACCCTTCTACACTGGTAGAAATGTAAGCTGGTGGAACCGTTATGGAGAACAGTACGGAGGTTCCTCAAAAAAAGTAAAAATAGAGTTGCCATATGATACAGAAATGGTACTCCTGGGCACATATCCAGAGAAAAGTATAGTTAAAAATGATACATGCAGCCCTATGTTCATAGCAGGACTGTTTGCAATAGCCCAGACATGGAAGGAACCTACATGTCCATGGACAGAAGGATGGATAAAGATGTGGTGTATATATACACAGTGGAATATCACTCAACTACAGTGGAGAATGAAATACTGCCTTTTGCAGTCACATGGATGGACCTCGAGAGTATCAAGCTAAATCAGACAGCGAAAGTCAAATATCATATTTCACTTATATATGGAATCTAACAAATGATACAAACTTGTTTCCAAAATAGAAACAGACTCACGGAAAACAAACTTATGGTTACCAAAGGGGAAGTGGGGGACAAATTAGGAGCTTGGGATTAACAGATACACACTACTACATGTGAAATAGACAATTAACAAGGACCTACTGTGTAGCACAGGGAACTCTACTCAATATTCTGTAATAACTTATTGGGAAAAGAATCTGAAAAAGAATAGATACAGGTATATGTATAACTGAGAAACTTTGCTCTACGCCTGAAACTGACACAATATTTTAAATCAACTATACACCTATATAACAAATTAAACTGAAAAGAAATTTAGTTCCAATTGAAGGAGATTTTATAGTGTAAGTCTGAGGTATCGTCCTTCAGAATGTCACACAAACAGTGGTCCAGTGAAACAGTGGCGAATAGGCAGTGATTTCCCCATCATAACCAGAATATGTTGGCCTAGGAATCGAGTGATGTACATTAGGGTGGGTCCTGACACACTCGTATCTGAAGACTCATTTTCAGCTAGTTTTTATTTCTTGCTCCACTATGAACTTGGCTGAATTCGAGGCTGTAGAAAGTAAGAAATGTTTCAACAAAATACAGAGTAGTTGTTCTTTTCATTTGGGGGCTGAGATTGATCCCTGGCAATACTGGCATCTTTGTGTCATTAGGCAAATGGAACAGAAGGAAGTTCACGTGTGTTTGGATGATTGGATTCTGATTATGAAGCGAAAGGGGCTGCCACTAAGCCCTGGTGGGCGGGGAAGGACAGAGGGGCAACTCACTCTTGTGGGAAATGACATGGAATCCTGGTCAGCAGTGCAGATGGCAGTGAAGTTCCAAGTCTGTTGAATCTGAAAGGAACTCACTGTTGCCTTCTCTTTCATTATCCCTTGAGCCCGGAATGTCTGACCACCTGTCATACAGAGACTCGGGGACCTGTGCAGGAACCGAAAGCAAGAATGTCTTGAAGATCGCTTCAGTTCTTGCTTGGATCTTGGAGAGACAGGGCTTCGTCAGAAGCACCCCATCCATGTAGGAATGCAGCCAAGGCTGCTCTGCACCCCACTGAGCCCTCACACCTCACGCCTCTAGGACTGTAACAGCTCTCCAAGTTTTCTGAATTTATGGGATAATCTTGCCATGTAATAGATTACATTTCATTTGTATTTCAGCAGAAACCCTTTGTCCATTTTTCCTTTGGCGTGTAGATTTATTCTGGTTCAGGGAGGGAGACCGCAGTGGCAGGATGAGAAGCTCACAGTGACATTTGCCAGGATCAAGGCAATCTGACAACTGGACCCTTTGAACTCTTTCTGGAGGACTTGCAAGTCACCAGGTGCTGTGCTGAGTACTAGAGATTGGAACACAGGTCAGGTACCCCTGATGACTCAGCCGGTGAGGGGCACACACCTAAGCTCTGCAGTTTATTTTGTTTTGTCATTTTAATTTACTTCATTTTTTATTTAAAACTTTTAATTTACTGTTTATTAACCAATCAGTCCTAAAGAAATCAACCCTGAATATTCATTGGAAGGACTGATACTGAAGCTGAAGCTCCAATACTTTGACCACCTGATGCGAAGAGCCAACTCATTGGAAAAGATCTTGATGCTGGGAAAGACTGAGGGCAGGAGGAGAAGGGGACAACAGAGGATGAGATGGTTGGATGGCATCACTGACTCGATGGACATGAGTTTGAAAAAGCTCTGGGAGATGCTGAAGGACAGGGAAGCTGGCGTGCTGCAGTCCATGGCGTCGCAAAGAGTCAGACACGACTGAGCAATTCAACAGCAACATTTTTTCTGTTTGTATCATTTATTTTATTTTATCACCTTATTTTATTATTTATTGTTTATTGATTATTATTTATTTATTTAAATTGCATTTTAGATGTGCTTTCAATGTGTATGTTTTGAGATACTCTGGTGCATTGTACATATTTTTATCCCAAGTTGCGACTTTTCTTTCCTGGCTGTACCAAAAGCAGTGAAATCTGTATTGATGCAACCAGGAAAATGTGGTAAAACAGCATATGGGTTTGACAATCAGAGAGCCATGTTGGAATGTAGTTCTCTGATTCACTGGCCGTGGGAGAGCTCTGGCTCTCTCATTTGTAACTGTGGCAAATGCTATTTACATCATGAGATCTTTGGAAGGATTGATGGAGAGCTCATCTTAAAATTCCTAGTCTAAGAAGGCAATCAGTAAGTCTTCATTCCTCATCCCAAGACTTGTATGTCTTTCATGGGACTGTGATAAATTTACCTGGGCTGAAAAATTTTAACTACTCAGGAAATGTTTCTATAAATAAGACAGAAGAGAAAGCATGTCTATTTAAAGGTTTCACAACTTACTTTGAGTCCCGTTACTGCAAGGAGATCAAAGCAGTCAACCCTGAATATTCATTGGAAGGACTGATGCTGAAGCTGAAGCTCTGACACTTTAGCCACGTGATGCGAAAAGCCAACCCGTTGAAAGAGACCCTGATGCTGGGAAAGACTGAGGGCAGGAGGAGAAGGGGACAACAGCGGATGCGATGGTTAGATGGCATCACTGACTCAATAGGCATGAATTTTAGCAAACTCCAGGAGACAGTGAAAGATAGAGGAGCCTGGTGTGCTGCAGTCCACGGGGTTGCAAAGAGGTGAACACTACCCAGCGACTGAACAACTATAACTTACTTTGCTGTTCTAAGGAAGAAGACTTCTCTAGAACAGTGATCATTTGCCTCCAATCGCTCTTGCAGTCGTAGTGAACCCTCGAATAAAGTTTCCATAGTTAAGGCACTGAATCTGAGCACAGTGATGCCTCTGTGTACAAGAAATCATCAAGAAGTGAATACAGCAACAGTGGAGACTTTGGTAAATGCGGTGCTGAATCTCAGAAATAAAAGTCGAAACACCATTACATCATCACACTTTTTCCCGCAAAAGGACTCAGAGACATAAGAGCTCAGAATGTTCCAAGGAACGGAAGGAGCCTGTCTTCCCCCTTGAGAGGACACACAGGATGTGAAGAGAGGGAGGTTGCAATGTCCCTGCTTCCTCTTCTTGGCCTCTTGGATGCTTCCAGTTTTCAGAATTGTCAGCCTGCGGATGGGTCAGCAGGAAGATCAGTTTTGGTCTATGCCCTTGGCTTCAATCCAGGCAGCAGAGAGGTTGTTATAACCCTTGATCCAATGCCAGTGCCAAGGTTTTTTGCTCCTAACTACTTTGCCATCAGTGTAGCTACTATCATATTTCCCATTTGGCTCAGTTGCTTGTATTTGTATTTTAGCAGCCAGAGCTCTGGAGTAGGGGGGGGAAATAAAGAAGAAGAAGAGGCTAGTAAATGGGAGGATTTGGGATCCAAAAACCAATGCCACCTTCAACATCCCGGAGTATGAAACTAAGGAATTGAGGGTCATTATACTGATGAGAGAAACACAGATCAGCTGGATGAAGTAAATTACCCAAGGTCACAGCATGCCAGAGAAAGAGAGACAAGTACCACTCAGGATGGAGCCGTTTAATGGTCTTTGATCTCTCCATGCTGCCTGGGACTCTGAACCATATGCTGTTCAGATATATCTGCTCTGCTCTTGAGGTGAAAAATTTCCAGACCTTTATTCATCTTGCTTTCCTGTGTTTCAAGTTCAAGTTCAGTTGCTCAGTCGTGTCCGACTCTTTGCGACCCCATGAATTGCAGCACGACTCTTGACCATTTTTTACTGGACGATATCTTTTCCTTTTTCATATTTGGAAGTAATGCGTATTTTAATTCTTTGGTAGTTGTATATATTGCAGATTTAGTCTCCCATTTTGCAGCCTGTCTCCCCTCTGCATTTATGGTATATTTTGACAAAGGGTTCATTTTTATGTAACCAGATGAGTTCATCTTTTCCCCTGTATTATCGTCTTTTCTCTTGTTAAATCAACCCTTTCTTGTCCTGAGATCCTAGTGATATTCTCCTATGCTGCTGCTGCTGCTAAGTCACTTCAGTCGTGTCCGACTCTGTGTGACCCCATAGACGGCATCCCACCAGACTCCCCCATCCCTGGGATTCTCCAGGCAAGAATACTGGAGTGGGTTGCCATTTCCTTCTCCAATGCATGAAAGAGAAAAGTGAAAGTGAAGTCGCTCAGTCTGTCCGACTGTTAGCGACCCCATGGACTGCAGCCCACCAGGCTACTCCATCCATTGGATTTTCCAGGCAAGAGTACTGGGGTGGGGTGCCATTGCCTTCCCCGCTCCCATTGCTAATGGTCCTTAATATTGCATCATCACAGGAGCTCTGTCTTGGATGCCCTTCTGCCTAGTGAGAGGGTTAGAGGATGAGTCCTCTTCAACCTGGAGGATGCTCTTCCACCGAGATCTTCGAAGGACAGATTAGACTTTGTGGTTATCGATTAACACTGAGCTTAATGTCAACCAGATCCCACATGTCTACATTATGCCTTTAAAGTCCTAGAGAGGCACTGTCAACATCAATGTTGGTTCTTTTTTCTTAACCTTTTTATTTTTTTAAGATGGATCATTTCCAAAGTCTGGACTCAATTTGCTACACTATTGCATCTGTTCTGTGCCTTGGTTTTCTGGCTGCAAGACATGTGGGATTCTTGCCCCCTGACCCTGATTGAACCCATGACCCTTGCACTGGAAGGTGAAACCCCAAGCACTGGACCACCAGGGAAGTCCCTCAACACTGATTCTTAAAGTGATAATTTCTTGTGATGACGTTAATAATAATAAACAGTAAGAAAAACCTAACTATTCTTTACCATGTTCCAGGCATTTTAAGCATCAGCTTTGCCTATAGGTGTTAACATTTAATCTTCACAATAATCTTTTGGGTTTTGTGTGTGTGTGTGTGTGTGTGTGTGTGCTTAGTCACGTCCGACTCTGTGGCCCCATGGACCATAGCCGGCCAGGCTCCTCTGTCCGTGGGATTTCCCAGGCAAGAACACTGGAGGGGTTGCCATTTCCTCCTCCAGGGGCTCTTCCTGACCTGGGGACTGAACCTGCATCTCTTGTGTCTCCTGCTTTGGCGGGAGGATTCTTCAACACTAGCACCACCTGGGAAGGCCTTGACTTAGTTACTACTATTTCTCCTAATATTTAGCAGATGAGAAAACTGAGGCCAGGGAAGGTAAATGTGTTTAAGGTCACACAACCAGTGAGGAGCAAAGTCAAGATTCACACTGAGGGGGTTTGTCTACAGAGTCCACAGCCCTTGGATGTTACTCACTAAAAACTCAAGTTACATACTGCTCTTTCTGCCCTTCAGGGCTCAGAGCGGTGGAGGGTATACCTTCATTTTATAAATTGTGTGAGAATGAAGTTACTGATCAAGAATCCTGTAATTACCCAATGAAAAGCTTGCAATAATTGATAACAGAGAACCACAGTGGATTCCAAGTCCATTTCCTCCAACTATACGTGGACAGGAAGTGGAACTCTCTCTTTGGAGGACAGGCAAAAAGAGAGGAAATAGGGTGGGCAGTGGTCAAAGCAAGGCATTCCTCCTACCTTACCCCATGGGGAGGATCCGCGGAGGAGACCTGCTTGCTGAGACAACAAAACGGAAAAGGCCTGTGTGTGAGGGGTGTTCTGTACAGAAGCACCAGCTCAGAACACCACGGCATCCCCTGTTTCTGGGGTTTGTCCAGTAATGGCAAGTGAGAGCTGATCACATGAGCCAGTCTTTCTTCCTTGGGGACACACAAGTCAGGGATGGAGAGGGGGCCGAAACGTGGAAGGGGAGTGGGGTCTTCCCTTCTCAGAGGACAGGACAGTGAGGCGCCCTGCTAGGCTGCTCTCTCTGTCCTAGCCTGACTGTTTTCTCGACTTATGGGGCCCTCCTTGGTCTGTGGAGGAAGCCCCAGTATTAGAGATATCCAGCAGGAATCCCTGCATCAGGCTGTTGGATGGCAGTTCAGATGCAGAATCCAGGAGACTGGTACCCACCCAGCATCGACATAGGCTCCACTGTCAGCATCCTCTCCACATGAAGCCCTCAGAGTGGTCCTGAACCAAAGAGGCGAATTTCCTGATCGATCGATCATCAGAAAACTTTTCAGTATCCCCTTGTTCAGTAGTTACGGCCTCCATGGAGCCATCTAGCGAACGCCCTGTTTCTACTGTCATAATAAACAATAATTTACAATTCACTGGAGATCTCCTCCAAATTAGGTATTCTAGTGATTATTGCCAGAATTGGTCACCCTTGAAATAATACAGAGAAAGTAGCCGGTGGTTAGAAAGCATGTTTCCCATTTATAATTTGAGTAGCTTGTTTGTCTTCCCTAATTGCTGCTGGAACTGTCAGTTTTTGGACTGCAGGAGCTCTCTGGTTCATAGGGTTAAGTAACAATTTTTTTTAGACCCTTTATTGGCTTTCTTTGCTTTTTCTTCTTCTTCTTCTTCTTTTAAAGAATTCTGACAGGGCATAAAATGAATTTGCTAATTAGTTTTCTTTTCCTGATCTGCATTATCTTATTGCTTCAGTTTGTCTCCAATGAGGCCAGCCAAAGTTGTCGAGACCAACCAGAACTGTCAAGCCCACACAGCGTCTGGAGACCCAGTATTCAAAAAACAATTAAGCCAGTATGCAAATCAAGCGGAGGTTATCCAGCTGTTAAGCTTGGCCAGGTGGGAGGCCTGTGTCCCCTGAAGTGCATGAAGATAAGATGGGGATATATTATCTCCATAGATTTCTCCACCCACAGGTCCTAAGAGCAGACTCTCCCAATCTTGCCTGGAACACTTGTTTACAAAATGACCTAGATGTTCCAAAGTAGAGTCGGGGATGGAATCTAACTCCTATGTATTGCATGTAACAAACAGCACTGTGTGGTCTTATCATGAGGGAAATTTTGGAAATCCACGTCTAGGAGGGTGATTCTAAGCTGGGTGATTCCTTTTTGACATTGGAGTTCAAGATCTACTGCCCTAGAGGAAAGTGATAACAAATATAAAGCTATAACAAAGATTAGACCAAATCTACTGTAATAAGATTTTTGTATCACCATACACAAACTTGTTTTTCTATTTAAAGATGAAGTCGCTCAGTCATGTCCGACTCTCTGCGACCCCGTGAACTGAAGCCCACCAGGCTCCTCCGTCCATGAGATTCTCCAGGCAAGAATACTGAAGTGGGTTGCCGTTTCCTTCTCCAGGGGAACTTCCCGACCCAGGGATCAAACCCAGGTCTCCTGCATTGCAGGCAGACGCTTTAACCTCTGAGCCACCAGGGAAGCATAAAATATTATATATTTATATCTGAAAGACCATCTGCTAAATCATTTAGTCCATTCTCAGTGATGAAGAAGTTCTTTTCAAGGAAAAAGAAACTCACTATTTTTCTTTCCCCAGAGTAAGAGGGTCTGCTATCCCTAGTAAAGAAAATAGAATTCTTAAACCTTCTGAAATATTTCCATAAAATAAGGATTCTGGGATCTTGCCATATAACCACTAAATCATGATGTTCATGGATAGGGCTTGGAAATCTGATTTTGACCCAGAAGAATGAGGTCATCAGTCAAATTCAACAATCACTGGTCTGTTCCACTTCTGTGCAACAGTTGAGTGAACTCAGCAATAGAATTGAAGTGATTCACCAGATCAAATTTGTGGGAAGCCTGCAATGGACCTGCAGAGCTGAAGCCTGCTTGGTGTGAGTCACAAAGAAAGGCTTTTGTCTCTCAGAAAGTCTGATGGGGTAGTTCCCATCACCCAGAGTATTAGGAGAAGTCTGGAGGTTAGAGAAATCTCCTTCTCAGTGATTCCAAGTCTTCACGCACCCTGCCATCCATCACCTCTGCTGCTGCTGCTGCTGCTAAGTCACTTCAGTCGTGTCCGACTCTACCATCGCCTCTACCCACCTTAATTAAGGTTAATTAATTAATCCACTGTTAATTAAGATCTTCTCTCAATCAGTGGATTATAATCTCTGAACGGAAAGAGAAGGATTGGAGCTGGAGAAAGATGACTGTGACATTGCAGATGAGGAAATAGAGTCCTCGTGTGGCTGGCTTACTGTGCTTTGATGACTGAAGTTTTTAGGACAAGTCAACATGAAGACAGAGCACGTGGGCATCTTATAAACCACTGAATTCTAGTTTTCCACCTCTAAAATGTTGAGAAATTAACTTCCGAAATGGTCCTAATGATTCTCATCTCCTTGGACCCATCCTCTCTCCCATGTTGGACAGAGACAGCTTGTGTCACCAGGGGGATGTGGTGGGAAGGATGCGATGTGATTCCCAAGCTTGGGTCATAAAAGGCATTGTGGCTTCCTCTTTGCTCTCTCTTGGAGCCTTGCTCTGGGAAAACCAGCCCTGATATTGGATGGGGCACTTAACAAGTCCCATGGAGAGGTCCACCTGGTGAGGAACGGGGGCCTCCCACCCACAGCCAGCACCATATTGCCAAGGATGTGGGTGGACCACTTGGGAAGAGCATCTTCCAGCCTCAGTCCAGCCTTCAGATGATGCAGCCCCAGCTGACATCTGGCTGCAACCTAGTGATGGCCCTTCGGACACAATCCCTGGCTAAGCTTTAAATAAGGATTTATTGCTTTACATTCAAGTTTGGGGTAATTTGTTATATAGCAATAGATGATCAACACAAATATGTTGAGTGATTACCCCACAAATGTGAGGTTGTCATATTTGCTATGTGATACTCACGGCTCTTTGGTGTGGAAGAGGTAGGAAGAAATACCGAAGATGAGATTTACGTGCTGGAAAAGTCAAGCCAGAGAGGTGTGTTACCAGCCATGAGGAGGCAGTGCTTGCACTGCATTTATATCATTTTTTGGGTGACTGTAAATAGGGCATGGAGCACCCATTTAGAAGGAATAGTGTGAAGCAGAGCAAGTGGTAGTGAGAGTCCTTGGCTCTGGGGGGAGAAAGTTTAGACATTCTCTTCCCTTTTCTGGTCTAAGCCATAAGACTACCCCTTTCTTGACTCCCAGGGGCCCTTTCTATTCTTATGGAGACTTTTCTATTCAGACAGGGTAGTAAGGGAAACCACTGTGCTGTCTGAACGAAAGGGAAAGCATGTGTACACACATATAGGTATGCACACACACACGTGCATGCACACACACACACGCACACACATGTGTGCACGCACATGCACACACATACACACGTGTGCATGCATATACACACATGCACACACATGTGCGCACGCACAGGTGCAGACACACATGCACCCACATACACGAATACACACATGCATGCATACAAATGCACGTGCACACACACACATGTGCGTGCACACACACACACTACTTAAGGCACCCATCTGTTGATGGGCATGTGGGTTTTTTCTGTCTCAGCTATTGTAAAGAGTGCTGGTATGACCTTCATGTGCATGTTATTTTTTTTAAATTAGAGTATTCTCTGGATACATGCCCAGGAGTGGGATTGTTAAATCGTATGGTAACTTTATTTTTAGATTTGTAAGGAAACTTCATACTATTTTCCATAATGGCTGTATTAATTTACACTCCCACCAACAGTGTAGGAGTGTTTCCTTTTCTCCACACCTTCTCCAGCATTGATTATTTGTAGACTGTTTGGTGATGGCCTTTCATTCCGACTGGTGTGAGGTGACCCCTCATTAGGGTTTTGATTTGCATTTCCCATATAAATAGTGATGTTGAGCATTTTTTCATGGGCCTGTTGGCCATCTGTATGTCTTCTTTAGAGAAATGTCTATTCAGGTCTTCTGCCAATTTTTTGATTAGGCTGTTGGTTGTTTTTTTAAAAAATCAACTCGGTTGCAAGAAGTGTTTCTATATTTTGGACATTAACCCCTGTTGGTCACATTATTTGTAAATATTTTCTTCCGTTCTGCAGGTTGTCTTTTCATTTTGTTGATGGTTTCCTTTGCTGTGCAAAAGCTTTTAAGTTTGATTAGGTTCCATTTGTTTATTTTGCTTTTATTTCTTTTGCCTTGGCAGAATGAGCTAAAGAAATGTTACGATGTATGCCTGAGAATGTTTTGACTGTTAACGGTGATTTTTTATTTCTCTCTTTCTTTCTTTCTTTCTTTATTAATTGGAATTCTCCTGTGAGAAAGAGCTGCCGCTTCTTCCACTGACTTATTTACTCAGTTATTTATATTTCCTCAGTATGGACTCATGGATATCTATTTTATTCTTTGAGTTATGACCTAGTACTATTGTTATTTATTTTGTTTATCTATGTGTTGAGTGGATCTAACTTTGCCCATTGGGAGACCTTTCAGGTTGGTCTCCATTTCTTTTTTTGTGTGCTTTATTTGTTCAGCACTTTCTTATTTTCTAGCTCTGCAAGCTGCTCCAGGCTGGCATTTTCTTTGTTCTAGTCCTGGAATCAACGACTTTACTAAGGAGCTTTGCTTCCATCAACTGAAAACAAACAAACAAAAAAAAGCCCAAACCAGAAAATGCACAACCTCGAAGTTGCAGATTATATTTTATTTGGGAGCATTTACTACCTGAGGACTGTGTAGCCATGAAGACAGCCTCTCAGAGAGCTCTGAGGAACAGCTCCAAAGAGAAAGGAGGAGCCAGGATATGTGGGAGATTTTGCTGGGGAAAAAAAAATGTACTCAAAGATCAAAAGATTAGTGCCACTCAAAAATACCAGACATCTAAAGTTAATGATTTTAGCCCTTTTCTATGTATAAGAAGGTGCAAGAGTCTGGGGTTATTGAAATTACTCCTTTGATGTGCATCTTAACCATCTAGGGCCAGTATCCTATTTTTCTCCATCCTGAACTCCTCTTGGGGATGGGGTAGGCTGCAGTGGCTGTTGACTTGAAGGCAGGAATAATTTGTTGCTTACTGGAATGTCAGACAACTGTTTTGTCCATAGTTCTGATTTTGTTTGTTTTTGAGAATGGTATTTAGAAGCCAAATTGTGGACGATAATTGTGCTCATTGTTGGAGGCGGGGGCGGTCTCTGCTGCTTCTAGCTGTCCTCAGTTGATATAGCTAAGAAAATATGTATCCACATAACACATGCATGTACATCTGTATTTATGCATTTGTCCCTTTTTAGTACATATATTAAAAGAAAATTGTGAGTCCATATTGATACCTCCAACCCCAATCCAGCACCAGAGAATGTTTTCTAGCCTTCCCCTCTCCTTATCTGTGAAGTTTTCTCTGGCAGTGAGACACTCCATTCTCTATCTGCAATGTCTAGAACACAGAGTAAAGTCATTTCAGAATTCTTAACCAATGGGAATTTCCCTTTCTTGACAACCCACAAAGATTCTTCATCTTTCCTGGATCTGTTTATTCCATTGCTTCTTCCTCTCTCTGTGAAGATTATTCTCCAGTTACAATCTCCAAATGCTGATCATTTATTTCTGCATCTTGTGTGCTAACATATCCTGTTTCCCTGTGTGCTTTGCTGTGTTTCAACTTTGCACTATTTAGAGATGCTTCTAATAAATGCTTTCACTTTTTCTCTGGGGCACATGGGGTTCTTTGTTCATTCTTGTGGGCAGCTTTTCTTGGAAATCACTTTATTGAATTTTCATAGTCATAACTCATTTCTCTCCTTCTTTACCATCTGAGCCACCAAGGAAGCCCAACCTCCTCTCTGCACGTCTCCTATTTATAAGATGAGGTGCTATGAAAATAGAGGATTGTTTGAAAACCCGTAATGATATTTCTAAAAGACTTTCTCTACTCTTATGCCCTTTAAAATTCTGTTTTGAAGTCAAATTGCCTTGGTAAGTTTTAGTACAGGATAAATCTAAAGGAACTTGAGGTGATTCAACATAGGGGAAAAGTATATAATTCCTCCCAACTTCCACTCTATGGGAAAATATCATTGCTCTTATTTATATAGGAAGAGGGTATTTCAATCATCAAAAGTAATTCATGAGGGAATGATGAACTCTTCAGGAATATCAAAGTACTTTATGTTTCTAGTTTTATAGTAAATTCTCCAGGACAGAAGCACACCCATGACTGCATTATACATGCACATTAATTAGCATGGCAACTATAATAATAAAACAGGATTAAAAGAGACATTATTAGAAAATACAATATGAACTCTTAAATTAGTGACTTGTTAGTATTCAGAAAACAACCAGTGTTCACTAAAAGCCAATATTGCACTCAATTTTTAAAACTGAAAGTCACAGTGGAAAAATCCTGAGGTTGTCTGCAACTGTGAGATCAGCACCTCCCCACGCTGGCCTGTGGGATCACGGCTCACCGCCTGCTGTCCTCAGTCCCGCAGGCTATCTCGTTTCTGGAAACAGCCTGTCCCCATATCTGAGATCAAACCAGTCAGTCCTAAAGGAGATCAACCCTGAATAGTCATTGGAAAGACTGATGCTGAAGCTGAAGCTCCAATACCTTGACCCCCTGATGCCAAGAGCTGACTCATTGGAAAAGCCCCTGATGCTGGGAAAGACTGAAGGCAGGAGGAGAAGGGGGCAGCAGAGGATGAGATGGCTGGTTGGCATCACCGACTCGATGGGCACGAATCTGAGCAAACTAAGCATAACAGCAAAGGACAGAGGAGCCCGGGGTTCTGCAGTCCATGGGGTTGCAGAGTCGGACACGGCTTAGCGACTCAACAAGCATGTGTCTCAGAGCTGAGACGCTCCTCCAGGGCACACTGTGTCCTAAGGCGTGAGGTTTTCACATTTAATCATCTCCCTGCCACTCGTTCACTCAGTGATTCTGCTTTGCTTTCTGCTGGGGGTTCTGTGCAGCCTAATTATGATCTTTGAGGGATTATTTCCAGCCTTGGTGTTTGCACCCACTCTGCTTACTGGTGAACACCTCTGTTGGAGAATTTTAATGCAACCCTGGGGTGATGTCATGCCTTTCTGGGTTCATGAGAGCAGAGGCAGACAAGTTAGAGAAACCCTGGCATTCGTTCATGGCACAGCTCACCCCTCCCCGCCTCCCTGTGGGAACAGGACTCGCTGCGGTTGACTGCCCACTGCTCTCTGTGCTATGGTGAGCGGGGGTGACCGTTCCTCTTTGCCTTTCCTCTCATGGGTGTGAAATATTCACTCTCCCCTAATCGACCTGCCACTCAACATCTCTTGGAAAGAGACTGTGCGTTCCATCAAGGGACAGGATCAGTGAAGAGGAATCTCAGGATCACCGAGCGGGAGGGATAGCCATCACACAGGCCCACCTGCTCGGAATAAGTGATCTGAAAAGCGTTCAGTGGACCGAGGGTGACACCTATTTTACTGCCCCAAATGCGTATGCTTCATCACACAGAGCCACTCAGACCTTCCCCAAGCCCTTATTTAGTCTCACTTTAGACACGGTTTAAACACACTTCCTCGTTCAGTTTCCCACTCCGGATCAGGGGCTAATAAGGGAAACTGAGGGTGTAGCTTCTCTTAGCTTCATCACTAAGAGCCTGGGTGAGCTCGAGCCAAGTATTCCAGCAGACTGGACTCGGGCTTTCTTATCTATGAGTGGCAGCTTGGGCGAGGTGACCGCTAGGGTCCCTCTTGGGTAAACATCCTGTCTTTCTGAATTCTGTGAAAGCTCTCAGGGGCCAGCCCTGTGGCCCACTGGCTAGACCTGCCTGAGAGGGTAACTCAGTGGCAGTCAACAGAAGTGCTTCTTGTTTTCAAGACCACAGGGCACCCAGAGGCCAGCTCATCAGGGAGAAGAGACTCAGTGACACGGGGACAGTGCAAGGAGTGCTGAGAGAGATGATGCCCCAGGAGAGAAGGTCCGGGTTACCTGCCCCAGGAAAGAGCTGGGCTTCCATCTGACTGGGGGAGCCTTGTGCGCTGAGAGCCTGCATGGGCTGAGCGGTAACCCTGACTTGCTTTCTTCAGTTCCTCTTTCAAAAAATGTTTCTTTGGCGGGGGGGTGGTGCTGCCCTGGTGGCTGGAGAAAAATCCACTTACCGAAGCAAGGGAAGCGGGTTTGACCCCTGTTACGGGAAGACCCTGTGTGTTGCAGAGCCGCTAAGCCCGTGCGCCGTAAGTACTGAGCCTGTCCTGAGCTCTAGAGTCCAGGAGCCGCAACTACGGAGCCCGCCTGCCTCTCTGGAAGCCAGAGCACCGAGGGCCTGGGCTTCCCAGCCAGAGAAGCCGCCGCAGCGAGGAGCCCCTGCAACACCGGAGAGCAGCCGCCGCCCCCGGCAAGACTAGAGAAACGTCCACGGAGGCGCAGCGCAGCCAAGAACAAAGAGAAAAGTCACGGAAAGGTTTTTTTAAAAAAATGTGGACCATTTTTAAAGCGTTTATTGAATTTGTTACGATGTCGTTTCTGTTTTATGTTTGGGTTTTTGGCCACAAGGCATGTGGAACCTTCTCTCCCCGACCAGGGGTCAGACNGGTGATGGATAGGGAGGCCTGGCGTGCTGCAATTCATGGGGTCGCAAAGAGTCGGACATGACTGAGCGACTGACCTGACCTTTGTTTATCTATGTGTTGAGTGGTTCTAACTTTGCCCATTGGGAGACCTTTCAGGTTGGTCTCTATTTCTTTTTTTGTGTGCTTTATTTGTTCAGCACTTTCTTATTTTCTAGCTCTGCAAGCTGCTCCAGTCTGGCATTTTCGTTGTTCTAGTCCTGGAATCAACCACTTTACTAAGGAGCTTTGCTTCTGTCAACTGAAAAAACAAAAAACAAACAAACAAAAAAAAACCCCAAACCAGAAAATGCACTACCTCGAAGTTGCAGATTATGTTTTATTTGGGAGCATTACTACCTGAGGACTGTGTAGCCAGGAAGACAGCCTCTCAGACAGCTCTGAGGAACAGCTCCAAAGAGAAAGGAGGCGCCAGGATACATGGGAGATTTTGCTGGCAAAAAATATATACTCAAAGATCAAAAGATTAGTGCCACTCAAAAATACCAGACATCTAAAGTTAATGATTTTAGCCCTTTTCTATGTATAAGAAGGTGCAAGAGTCTGAGGTTATTGAAATTACTTCTTTGATGTGCATCTTAACCATCTAGGGCCAGTATCCTATTTTTCTCCATCCTGAACTCCTCTTGGGGATGGGGTAGGCTGCAGTGGCTGTTGACTTGAAGGCAGGAATAATTTGTTGCTTACTGGAATGTCAGACAACTGTTTTGTCCATAGTTCTGATTTTGTTTGTTTTTGAGAATGGTATTTAGAAGCCAAATTGTGGACGATAATTGTGCTCATTGTTGGAGGCGGGGGCGGTCTCTGCTGCTTCTAGCTGTCCTCAGTTGATATAGCTAAGAAAATATGTATCCACATAACACATGCATGTACATCTGTATTTATGCATTTGTCCCTTTTTAGTACATATATTAAAAGAAAATTGTGAGTCCATATTGATACCTCCAACCCCAATCCAGCACCAGAGAATGTTTTCTAGCCTTCCCCTCTCCTTATCTGTGAAGTTTTCTCTGGCAGTGAGACACTCCATTCTCTATCTGCAATGTCCAGAACACAGAGTAAAGTCATTTCAGAATTCTTAACCCATGGGAATTTCCCTTTCTTGACAACCCACAAAGATTCTTCATCTTTCCTGGATCTGTTTATTCCATTGCTTCTTCCTCTCTCTGTGAAGATTATTCTCCAGTTACAATCTCCAAATGCTGATCATTTATTTCTGCATCTTGTGTGCTAACATATCCTGTTTCCCTGTGTGCTTTGCTGTGTTTCAACTTTGCACTATTTAGAGATGCTTCTAATAAATGCTTTCACTTTTTCTCTGGGGCACATGGGGTTCTTTGTTCATTCTTGTGGGCAGCTTTTCTTGGAAATCACTTTATTGAATTTTCATAGTCATAACTCATTTCTCTCCTTCTTTACCATCTGAGCCACCAAGGAAGCCCAACCTCCTCTCTGCACGTCTCCTATTTATAAGATGAGGTGCTATGAAAATAGAGGATTGTTTGAAAACCCGTAATGATATTTCTAAAAGACTTTCTCTACTCTTATGCCCTTTAAAATTCTGTTTTGAAGTCAAATTGCCTTGGTAAGTTTTAGTACAGGATAAATCTAAAGGAACTTGAGGTGATTCAACATAGGGGAAAAGTATATAATTCCTCCCAACTTCCACTCTATGGGAAAATATCATTGCTCTTATTTATATAGGAAGAGGGTATTTCAATCATCAAAAGTAATTCATGAGGGAATGATGAACTCTTCAGGAATATCAAAGTACTTTATGTTTCTAGTTTTATAGTAAATTCTCCAGGACAGAAGCACACCCATGACTGCATTATACATGCACATTAATTAGCATGGCAACTATAATAATAAAACAGGATTAAAAGAGACATTATTAGAAAATACAATATGAACTCTTAAATTAGTGACTTGTTAGTATTCAGAAAACAACCAGTGTTCACTAAAAGCCAATATTGCACTCAATTTTTAAAACTGAAAGTCACAGTGGAAAAATCCTGAGGTTGTCTGCAACTGTGAGATCAGCACCTCCCCACGCTGGCCTGTGGGATCACGGCTCACCGCCTGCTGTCCTCAGTCCCGCAGGCTATCTCGTTTCTGGAAACAGCCTGTCCCCATATCTGAGATCAAACCAGTCAGTCCTAAAGGAGATCAACCCTGAATAGTCATTGGAAAGACTGATGCTGAAGCTGAAGCTCCAATACCTTGACCCCCTGATGCCAAGAGCTGACTCATTGGAAAAGCCCCTGATGCTGGGAAAGACTGAAGGCAGGAGGAGAAGGGGGCAGCAGAGGATGAGATGGCTGGTTGGCATCACCGACTCGATGGGCACGAATCTGAGCAAACTAAGCATAACAGCAAAGGACAGAGGAGCCCGGGGTTCTGCAGTCCATGGGGTTGCAGAGTCGGACACGGCTTAGCGACTCAACAAGCATGTGTCTCAGAGCTGAGACGCTCCTCCAGGGCACACTGTGTCCTAAGGCGTGAGGTTTTCACATTTAATCATCTCCCTGCCACTCGTTCACTCAGTGATTCTGCTTTGCTTTCTGCTGGGGGTTCTGTGCAGCCTAATTATGATCTTTGAGGGATTATTTCCAGCCTTGGTGTTTGCACCCACTCTGCTTACTGGTGAACACCTCTGTTGGAGAATTTTAATGCAACCCTGGGGTGATGTCATGCCTTTCTGGGTTCATGAGAGCAGAGGCAGACAAGTTAGAGAAACCCTGGCATTCGTTCATGGCACAGCTCACCCCTCCCCGCCTCCCTGTGGGAACAGGACTCGCTGCGGTTGACTGCCCACTGCTCTCTGTGCTATGGTGAGCGGGGGTGACCGTTCCTCTTTGCCTTTCCTCTCATGGGTGTGAAATATTCACTCTCCCCTAATCGACCTGCCACTCAACATCTCTTGGAAAGAGACTGTGCGTTCCATCAAGGGACAGGATCAGTGAAGAGGAATCTCAGGATCACCGAGCGGGAGGGATAGCCATCACACAGGCCCACCTGCTCGGAATAAGTGATCTGAAAAGCGTTCAGTGGACCGAGGGTGACACCTATTTTACTGCCCCAAATGCGTATGCTTCATCACACAGAGCCACTCAGACCTTCCCCAAGCCCTTATTTAGTCTCACTTTAGACACGGTTTAAACACACTTCCTCGTTCAGTTTCCCACTCCGGATCAGGGGCTAATAAGGGAAACTGAGGGTGTAGCTTCTCTTAGCTTCATCACTAAGAGCCTGGGTGAGCTCGAGCCAAGTATTCCAGCAGACTGGACTCGGGCTTTCTTATCTATGAGTGGCAGCTTGGGCGAGGTGACCGCTAGGGTCCCTCTTGGGTAAACATCCTGTCTTTCTGAATTCTGTGAAAGCTCTCAGGGGCCAGCCCTGTGGCCCACTGGCTAGACCTGCCTGAGAGGGTAACTCAGTGGCAGTCAACAGAAGTGCTTCTTGTTTTCAAGACCACAGGGCACCCAGAGGCCAGCTCATCAGGGAGAAGAGACTCAGTGACACGGGGACAGTGCAAGGAGTGCTGAGAGAGATGATGCCCCAGGAGAGAAGGTCCGGGTTACCTGCCCCAGGAAAGAGCTGGGCTTCCATCTGACTGGGGGAGCCTTGTGCGCTGAGAGCCTGCATGGGCTGAGCGGTAACCCTGACTTGCTTTCTTCAGTTCCTCTTTCAAAAAATGTTTCTTTGGCGGGGGGGTGGTGCTGCCCTGGTGGCTGGAGAAAAATCCACTTACCGAAGCAAGGGAAGCGGGTTTGACCCCTGTTACGGGAAGACCCTGTGTGTTGCAGAGCCGCTAAGCCCGTGCGCCGTAAGTACTGAGCCTGTCCTGAGCTCTAGAGTCCAGGAGCCGCAACTACTGAGCCCGCCTGCCTCTCTGGAAGCCAGAGCACCGAGGGCCTGGGCTTCCCAGCCAGAGAAGCCGCCGCAGCGAGGAGCCCCTGCAACACCGGAGAGCAGCCGCCGCCCCCGGCAAGACTAGAGAAACGTCCACGGAGGCGCAGCGCAGCCAAGAACAAAGAGAAAAGTCACGGAAAGGTTTTTTTAAAAAAATGTGGACCATTTTTAAAGCGTTTATTGAATTTGTTACGATGTCGTTTCTGTTTTATGTTTGGGTTTTTGGCCACAAGGCATGTGGAACCTTCTCTCCCCGACCAGGGGTCAGACCTGCACACCCCGCATTGGAAGGTGGAGCTTTGACCACTGGAGCTCAGGGAAGTCCCCTCGGCTCCTCTGAGGCGAGGCTCCCCTGTGAGTGCCTGGCTCGGGCGGCCAGCAGGCTTCCTGGGTGGTGGCTCCTCATCTCCGGGCTGCAGTGGAGACCCGCCTGGAGGGTGGCCGAGACTGGATCAGGCGGCTGGGTGATCAGATCACAACACAGCTCTGCTCACAGCACACCCAGTCCTGCGCTGTGTGTCAAGTCAGGGAGCGACTGGCACCTTGGGTCCCCCCTCCAGGAGGCGGATGCCTCTGCTGTCAGTCTAGACCTGAGGCAGCGGGAGGACCCAGCCTTCTCTTAGTTTTTGTTTGTTCCAAACACAAAGCAGCACAGGGCCAGGCCAGAGAGGAGCCCGGATAAGGTGCAGACATCCCAGATGCCGGCCGGACCCCTCAGCTGTGCTCATCACCGCATCCTCTCTGCGCAGTACCCCACGCGGACGACCCTGCAGTGGCGGCTGCTGCTACAGCTGAGGGCCGAGGAGGGAGGTTCTGAAGGTCAAGTGCCCCGAGGTCAGAGGCGGGGAGGATCATTTTGTCAGAAGAGCCAGGAAAGGCTTCCCCAGGGAGGGGAGGTGTGTGCTCCCCCGGAGTCCCTTCAGGCTCCGTCCTTACTTCCGATAGAAGGACAGGATCAGTGGGTGGGAGGGCAGTCGGGACAGACAGGACAAGAGACAGGAGAGGATGAAAGTGATACAGGCCACGGAGCCAAGCCGAGGACTCCGGCAGGGAGGAGACTTTCTTTAAAGCTGGTTCTCGGTGACGGTGTCGCAGGAGGGCCTGGTGACCATCGGTGCACCTGAGACCTCGCCAGTGTGATGCTGTCACGAGAAGTATCCCACAGACTAAGAAGGGGCTCAGCAGGCCTTAGCTGGACAGAGGCTTCAAGGTAAAAAGCAAGGCAAGTCCGGAACCTCCCTCCGGTGGGGTCACCCAGGGCCACGGCTGATCCTCCCATCAACCTGGCGTTTGCTGCTCAGCATTCTCCCCGGCCACTCATCCTGCAGGGAGATGTCATCGTCCTCTTGGCCCTGCCCATCCGAATCCCCCATCCTTCAAATCCCTCTAGTTCTGTCCCCAGTGTGAGCCCTTCCCCATGGACTCCCTAAGCTCTCATCCATAGTCACTTCCCTTAGCGTTCGGTGACCACATCCGGTGTGAGCTTTGCTTCCGTGTCTATGTTCTAGGCTTCTTTAGAGCAGGGGTGACGTTTATGCCACTCTGCATCTCCGTGGTGCTGCGTCTGGGGCTGGCACGCACTGACACGGAGGACCTAACTGTCTAAGGATGCTACCCTTGCTTTCTTCCCGGTGGGCTTCCTAAGTCAGAACTCAAATGAATGTCTGAGTCAGGTGTAGAATTCAAAATAGTCTGCTTCATTCTTGAGGGATGTTTGGATTCTGGACTGCAAAGACGGCCTCAAACTCCAAACCCCTCTTTAAAGCACATCTTTGTAAATGACTTCTGAGCCAGAACATAATCCTCATGAAAGGAGTGCTGCAGTGGATGAATGTGGAGTGTGGGCATTTATCTGCAAATTATTTTGCAAATTAGTGTGGGAGAAAGAGAGAGGCGAGGCTTCTCCACCTGTAAAATTAGAATCATGCCTAACCAGAGGATGGTGGCAAAGATTCAGAGAGCACGCTCTCACAGAATGCCTGCTGTACAGTAACCAGCCTGCAGGTGCTAGGTGGTCATTATTAATATTGACTCAGGAGCCTCTGAACTCGCCCCAGCCAGGATCTCCTGCCTGGTGTGAATGTTCGTTTTTCCAAAACTGTTCAGGTCTACTTGAAAAGGAAATTGAACTGCACCACTCAGCAGATTGTCAGTCAAAGGCCACAGGTGACATTTAGGTTAACTAACTGAAAGATTGAAGGTGGGAGGAGAAGGGGATGACAGAGGATGAGATGTTTGGATGGTATCACCGACTCAATGGACATGAGTGTGAGCAAGCTCCAGGAGCTGGTGATGGACAGGGAAGCCTGGTGTGCTGCAGTCCATGGGGTCTCAAAGAGTTGGACATGACTGAGTGACTGAACTGAACTGAATTGAACTGACTGACTGAACCTGGCCTCCAGGGTGACACCTTTGGAGGGCACGGCACCTTGGCTCTCTTCT
Source organism: Oreotragus oreotragus (assembly GCA_006410675.1). NCBI lineage: Eukaryota > Metazoa > Chordata > Mammalia > Artiodactyla > Bovidae > Oreotragus > Oreotragus oreotragus. The sequence goes on along the minus strand of SJYX01022865.1, from coordinate 297,745 downwards.
TCCCAGGAACGGGGACCCCCAGCAGGACCTCGAGGACCCTCAGACAGCTGGTGGCAGCCCTGCCTCCTTTCCAGGGCTGATGACTGAGTCCACCCCCAGTGTGTGTCATAGGGCTCAGCAAGATCTTTGAGAGCAACTGGCTACAGGAAACACAGATTTGCATTAAAAGTGATTTTAGACATGGAGACTGCCTGACGCCCTCTTCAGAAGCTGACCTCTCTGTGAGAGGGCAAACACTGAGTTCCCTTGAGAAATGGCCCTCCACGGGAAGTCAGGGGCTCCTTGGCGCTCCTCTCCCAGACTCAGAGGGCTTTGTGGCCTTTTCTGTACTTACTTCCTTTACTTATTTACAACACGGCCGAACCTTCTTAGTTGACTCTGCCACGGCTGCTGGGCGATTTCAAACGTCATCTGCGTTGGAAAGTAATCCACATTTACATTCTTGGCTGTTTTGGTTTTTCTGTTGTTGTTTTGTTTGGTATCCCTTTTGCTCCCCTTCTCCCAAGGGCTCTAGAATCCTCAGCAGCTCAGCAAGGGTACAAACGCGCTTGTCTGTGATACACAGAGGATCACACCATGTTTGGAGCCTAAAGAAGGTGGTGCAAGGGGCTTCCCAGATGGTCCAGTGGTTAAGAATCCGCCCTGCAATGCAGGGGGCACAGGTTCGATCTCAAGTCAAGGAACTAAGATCCTACATGCTTCAGGGCAACTAAGGCCACGCGGTCCGCAGGCCGAGCACCACAAGCCGACCAAGACCACTCACTGCAAGGAAAGATCCTGTGGGCTGCAGCTAAGACCCGGCACAGCCAACACATATAAACATTTTCTTTCTTTTTTTTAAAGAAAGCAGGGCAGTCGAGTTCCCTAGAGTTCTGTGGGAAGAGTGAACAAACAGACTCCTGCTTAAGGAACATGGGGCAGAATTTGTGCTGGAGCAGGTGAGAGGTGAAAACCTGAATGAGGAGAGATCACAGCTGGCGGCTGTGGTCCGAAAGGCTCCAGGGGCCAGCGGGAGGCTCAGCCAATCTCTGTGGGAGGAGCCTCAGGGCAGAGGACACGTGGACCTCTGAGAACAGTGGGTCCCTCGAGCTGACTGGAGGAAAGGATGCTTCTTGGAAGGAACCTTGGACGAGTAGGGAGGGGACCTCTCGTGCCCGAATAAAGAGTTTGGTTTTCTTTTTAGATAACAGAGTCTCAAAGAATACTTTTCCGAGGGATAATGTGGCTGTCAGGCATGGATAGATATCGGATCCATGTTGGAACCAGGGCTTCTCAGGTGGCACAGGGGTAAAGAATCTGCCTGCCACTGCAAGAGATGAGGGTGCCATCCCTGGGTAGGGAAGATCCCCTGGAGAAGGGAATGGCAACCCACTCCAGCAGTCTTGCCTAGAGAATCCCATGAACAGAGGAGCCTGGTGGGCTACAGTCCACGGGGTTGCAGAGTCAGACAGGGCTGAGTGACTGATCACCACCACCGTCAGGTTGGGACCAAGGAACATGGAGGAAGTGGAGACATTAGGAGGCCACTGTGAGTGTTTAAGACCAGATTTGACTGTGATAGCAGCTCCGAATGGACAGAGAAGTCAGAAATGCCATAATGAAAGGTTAGATGAGACTTATTCCGTGACTATGGGGATGAGGATAAATAGGAAGGATTACTGGTTCCACACAATGGGGTCAACAAGTGGGACCAGAACCCAGGAGACCAGAGCTGCCATGAGACTTTTCTTCACTGATCCTAGGAAACTGATCTAACTTCTCTGGACCACCTCTTACTCCTGGATGAGAGAGGCAACCATAACATCAGGGCTTGCTTCGCAAGTTTGAGAAGGAAAGAAGACTTGAGCAGAAAACACTTTTGAAAAGTTAGGACGCTCATGCAAGCCATCATCATAAATATCCCCATGCAACTGGAATCCTCATGACATTAATTTTTGCGTGTCGAGCCCAGACGCAGGGATCCAGAGGAGGCACAGTCCGCTGGCATCTGTGCGCTTCTGGAGGGAGACAGAAGACCGCTCTGCACCATGGCAGGAAGGGAGTTTCCTACTTCCAGGCAAAGCAATAAAAAAGAGCTATCTCTTCCCCAAGAGCTTGTCTCTGAAAGGCGTGATTCTCATAAACATTGTCATTCAGGCGTAAGCATATGTGGTACCAAACGGTAGCCCCAGTTCCCCTGCTGGGGGAGGAAGTTTCCGCTGCCCACAGTAAACATAAACCCAGATAAACTCACAGCCAGTGGGGGTGAGTCAGCAAGCACTCTGAGCTGCCCCTGTGTGCTTTCCGCACACGCTGCCATTTTCAAGCTCCAAACCGATGCTGGGAGGACTGGTACCCACTCCCACCCTGGGGGCTTTCCATCAGGCAGACCTCTTATTAGCAGATGGGGCTCCCAGCACCTTGCTGCCTGCTGGGTCCTACAGCGCATGCCTTTCCCACCTGGATGCAGGCGGAGATGTGGATCTGCAGGTGGTGATGGGTGGGGAAGGGGCTGGAGCAGACGGCCGCTGTAGCTCCGGGAATGATCGGCCTTTAAATGACAGATGAAGTTCAGGAGCCATCATGTTCTACAGACGTCAGGGTGATCAGCCCTGTCACTTTGTTAGTTTGGCATTCATTTGAGGAGGTGGGAAGATCTTAGTACATGTCAGGGGGTAGTGCCAGACAGTTAGCTGGCTCTGTAATCAGTGTTCCCTATACGTGATCCTGTTTAATCTGCACCAGTGCCTTCCACTGTAGCCCATTTTATGGACGAGAAAATTCAGCCTCAGGGAAGGTAAACATCTTTGAATAAAGCCACAGAACTAATACGTGATACTTTTCAGGATCACATTAAAGCTTGCAGCAACCCAGGCATTTTATTAATCTTGTCAGCGCTCTGATATCCTGGGAAAGAAATTCTCTGCCCCCCCACCCCCATTCCACGCCTGTGCTTGGCAGGTACAAGCACTCAATAAATATTTTTGGATTGATTGATCACAAGTGGAATGAAGATGGAAGTGTGGCATCTGCCGCCCAGCGTGAGGAGGAAATTAGCTGGACCAGCTCCTCTGAGATCCTGGGGCTTACGCAGAGAGAGGAGGCAGGGATGGGGAAGCAACCAAGAAGAAAGGAGGGGAGTAACAGGGGAAGGTGACAAAAGTGAATCGGAAGGAACAAAGTAGACAGAAAAGGCATAGGAACCGACAGAAATGAGTGCTTGGAGTGAGAAAGCAGTTTGATCTCGCTTACATACGGAATCTAAAAAAGCCCAGGGCATAAAAAAAGAGAATGAAGATGGAGGGTCCCAGGGGCTAGAGGCAGGTGTGGGGGTGGCGAGCGCTTTAAGGCACACACTTGCAACCGGTAGATAAGCCCTGGAGAGGTAACGCACAGTCCAGTGAATGCAGACCATATTATAATCCTTAAACTCGCTGAGAGACTAGCTCTTAATCAATCCCACCAGGAGAAAGTGATGATAACGGTGCCCAAATAGAGGTGCTAGCTCAGAGAAGGCACTGGCGACCCACTCCAGTACTCTTGCCTGGAAACTCCCATGGATGTAGGAGCCTGGTGGGCTGCAGTCCATGGGGTCGCTAAGAGTCAGACATGACTGAGCGACTTCCCTTTCACTTTCCACTTTCATGCACTGGAGAAGGAAATGGCAACCCACTCCAGTGTTCTTGCCTGGAGAATCCCAGGGACTGGGGAGCCTGGTGGGACATGACTGGTGTGACTCAGCAGCAGCAGCAGTAGCAGCACCAGAGATGCTAGCTAACACCGCATTGGCAACCAACCTATAATATACGCATCAATCAAATCAGCAAGTTGTATATGTTGCACATACCCGTATAGGTCAACTATACTTCAATAAGAGAGAATAAAGAACAAAGTGGGCTTCATGTCTGTCATTAAGACAGGCGATGGCTTTCTTACTTCATCCATCTTCATCCTGAATTGTAGAAATGGATTGAGGGACTTCCCTGGTGGTCCAGTGGCTAAGACGCTGTGCTCCCAGCACAGGCGTTTGATCCCTGGTTAGGGAACTAGGTCCCACGTGATGCAACTAAAGATCCCGCGTGCCACAAGGAAGCCTGAAGACCCTGGATGCTGAAACTAAGACCGGCACAGCCAAAGAAAGAAGGAAAAAGAGACGGGTTGGAGCAGGTGGTTCTGAATTCAACGTGTGCTCTGCAAATCAGATTCCTACAGCTGTCCCGGAGTGGGCATCTGGGCATGCGGGCTGCTGGTTCATTTTTGTCAACCTGCCCACTGATAGCTTTGCCCTCCATCCTTCTGGGAAAGGAAATGGTGTTGCCATTAAGAGGCACTGCTTCCGCCAGGTGTCATTCATGGTAATTAGTCTCCCGCATATGCAGTGGTCTGATTAACCCTTTGGGTCTCAGAGGGCTCCTCAACCCCTTATCTTTATTTCATTTATTCCTTGGCTCCCAAATGGAAGCCTTCAGTCTTTTCTTTCTCGAACTTATTCCCTTTAGCTGAGGTTTCTCACTTTGGGTCCGTGATGGAACAACATCAGATATTCGATGGTCCTAGAGCAAGCACATTACTTTTGTTTCAAACCTTTGAAAATCTCCAAAAGACAGCAAATTTAAGAAGGCATCTAAAAATGCAGAACAGTTCTCTTTTTTCCACTGAGCCCTTGTATCAAAACTCAAAGGTGTACACAAGACAATGAGACTCAGAATTTTTCACAAGCAACTGAATTTTGTGTTTACTTATCTGGCTGTGCTGGGTCTTAGTTGCAACATGCAGGATCTTCAGTTGTGGCTTGTGGGATCTAGCTCCCTGACCAGGGATCGAACCTGGGCCTCCTGCATTGGGAGCACAGAGTCTTAGCCACTGGACCACCAGGGAAGCCCCAAACTGAATTTTAAATGAAGAATTTTCCCCACACTTCAGAGGAAAACAAATTGTATTTTAGTCAAAGAGTTGGCAGGCGAAGGAGGAAAATGGAAACAAGTGGGGAGGGCTGGGGGTGGGGTTCCTGGGGGTTCAGTGGTTCCTGAAGGGTGTGTACAAATTAGAGCTTCAGTTCAGCTCAGTTCAGTCACTAAGTTGTGTCCAACTCTTTGTGACCCCATGACCTGTCTCTTATACACATCTAGATGTGTATAAGAGACAGCTCCCGCACTGCAAGTGGATTCTTTACCAGCTGAGCCACCAGGGAAGCCCCAGCTACAAAATACATTAAGCAAAATTAATCATTTCTGATTTTCCATTTCTTAAAAAAAAAGAAACCTATTAGAGAAACAAGAAGAGACTATCACTTTCTTAACATGAAAATGCTTCTTAAATCAAAAGCCAAGGCTATTCTTTTTTTAAATTTTATATTATTTACTTATTACATTATATTAAATTTATTTATTTAGCTATTATTATTTTGAGGGGGGCATGCCATGTATCTTGTGGGACCTTAGTTCCCTGATGGAGGTTGAACCCGGGCCTTCAGGAGTGAAAGCACTAAGTCCTAATCACTGGACCACTGAGACCATTCTTAATGGCACAGCATTAGAGACATTGTCATTAAAAGTGGAGATAAATAAAGATTACAAGAAACTATTAAAAAAAAAAGTAGTGCAAACAACAACAACAGCAACAAATCATTTGAAGTTTTTCTAATGCAATAAGACATGATACAACAACAAGAGGTAAAACTCCTAGAAAGGAGATGAATAAAATTAAGCTTTAGATGTAGGATATATGGGTTTGACCCCTGAGTCAGGAAGATTCCCTGGAGACGGGCATGGCAACCCACTCCAGTATTCTTGCCTGGAGAGCCCCATGGACAGAGGAGCTTGGCGGGCTACAGTCCATGGGGGTCACAGTCCGTGGGGGACATGACTGAAGAAGCTTGCACACAAAGTAGTTTAATAGAAGACACATAAATAAAAGCCAACAAGTGGAGCAAATTATGTCCATTTCTTCCAAAGATGTGGAAATACATGGATAGACGTTCCCATATATTTAAAATTTTAATGTTGGAAGAAATCTTAAATATGTACCTGACCTACAGTAGGTGCTCAATAAATATTTTTTGAATATATGAATGATTAAATGACATTGATAAGTTCACTTTTAAGAAACATGGATTTTTCTTTATGTAAGATTAAGAGGTTCCACAAATCATTGAGAAGGGAAATAGAGCTGAAACAAATTAGAGATTCAAGAGAAAAATTTATTCAGAGACTCACTGGAGATCATTTCCAAATAAACTCCAAATGCTTTAAAGAGTTAAGCATAAAAACAAACAAACAAAAAACAGGTAAAAGTACCTACACAAACTTGTAGAGGAAAATATAAATGAATAAACATACCTAATCTCTAAATGAGAGAGGATTCTAGACTCAAAGCAACTGGAAGGGTCGTGAAAAACTAGAGATCTGACTATGTAAAAATGTTTAAATACTTTTACTTTGAAAATTATAGAAGCATAACTAAAAGGCAAACAACGAGCTGGGAGAAGTATTTGCAATGAAATAGTGAATGACAAAAGGTTATTATCCTTTAAGAGCTCATATACTTTGACAAGAAAAACAAAAAGATAAATGAGCAAAGGCAGGAACACATAGTTTATGTAAAAGGAAGTGCAAAAGACCAACCTTTGGAAAGGAAGGACCAGATTGATTGATAATAAAAACTTTGTGAGCAATCATTTTCTTCTTATTAAAGAAGCAACATTTTGCCTATTTTTAAATGAAGTAACTCAAAGATGCCAGTTTTATAGGGAAACAGGCATTCTTATTCACTGTTAGGGGAAAAACTAGCATCGCTTTACTGAAAAGACCTTTTGCCATATGCTTCTTGAAAATGTTCATCAACTTTGATCCGTTACTTCCACTCCTGAGAATTCTACCTGTGGTAAGTTGGCTAGACCTAGCAAATAAAAATATAGAACACTCAGTTAAATATGAATTTCAGGTGTATAACAAATATGTTTTAAGAATAAGTTTGTCCCTGACAATATTTGGGGGACTAAAATGCTAAACAATTATTTATTGTTTCTCTGAAGTGCAAATTTAACTGAGCATCCTATATTTTATCTGTCAATCCTTGCTTATGGAAATAACCCAAAATGCTGCAAAGATTCAGGCACAGATATTTGTTACAGTTTTATTTATGATGATAGCAAAAATATCAAAAGAAAATAATCGTAAATGTCCAACAGTAGGAGAATGGGAGAGGGTCTGGGTCTGAAGTTTCTAATGACATTACGTATGTTGTTCAGTCCACCAAGTCGAGTCCGACTCTTCGTGACCCCATGACTGCAGCCCACCAAGTTTCCCTGTCCCTCACCACCTCCCGGAGTTTGCGCAAGTTTACGTTCATTCAAACAGTGATGCCATCCAGCCATCTCATCCTCTGTTGCCTTCTTCTCCTTCTGCCTTGAATCTTTCCCAGCATCAAGGTCGGAGTTAAAAAACAGGCAGGCACTGCATATCCCTTAAGATAGCTACTATCAAAACAGAACAAAACAAAATGGAAAATAACAAGTGTTGGGGAGAATGTGATGAAGAACCGGGGGCCCTTGTACGCTGTGGGNCAGGGCTGGGGCACACGTGCTTCCCACCTTTCCAGCTCCAGCTCCTGACATCATTTGACCCCTGGCTGTCCCTGTCACCCCTCCACTCCTCTGTGTAGCATTCCCAGCCCTCCACGAAGTCATCAATTTACTAAAAATAATTTCTGTAGCTGATGGGTTTTTAATGGAGCGTGCTGCCCCTGGCCCCTCCTTAGAAGTCTAGGTCCAAGAAGCGGGGGAGGGCCCTCAGAACTCCCACTAATCTTAGCAGGCTCCAGGGCCGAGGCTGGGTCCTCTCTGATTTCTGCCGCATCTTATTTTTAATGAGGTCAAGGGCATCCACTGGGGAGAGAGGGTGGGGGCCGAGTCTCCCGGTGGTGCCTGGAGCTCTCAGCTAATCACCCTGCTTTTCCGGCTTCTCACACACAGCCGGTGTCAGAGGCAGAGATGTCACTCACCCGGCTAGTCCTTGTAGGTGCTGTTATTTCGATCCGGCTACCCCAGGAGGGTGAAGGAGAGATGAGCCTCTGCATCTCCAGGATGTCACCTGCCTTTCAAAGCCCTCTTTTCACATCCTCACAGGCAGAACCAGCAAACTCGATCCTGGGAAAATACATGCCAGTGGCAAGAGGCCTTTCCTGTGTCTCAGACTATGAGAAGCTGGTCCCGGGGACCATGTGAGCTTGGAGTCACCCTGAGAGATGGGAGGAGGGGCTGTCCACACGGAGCCTGGGGTGGCCAGTGGACCAGACACTTAGGAGTCTGGCTCAGTCATAAACCTGCTCCCGGAAGACGTGCTTCTCCCCCCAGGATCTCAGTGTTCCACCTGCAGTGTGGCGATGACCCCCATTTCATCTTCTACACGAGCAGAAAGTCGATGTGTGGAACTCGGCTCGTGAAGCTGCAGGTCGGAGTCCTTTTCTCTCTCCTTCTCTCATCTGTTTTCTCAGTCCATTCCCGGTTCCACCTCCAGCCCCATCTGCTTCCTCTTTGCAGTCACACCTGTCTACACCCACTGTGCCCCTGGCTCACATTCACCGGTCCTCCTGTCTACACTACAGGTGGGCCTGATGCCTCAGCCATAATCTCTGCAAACTCAGCCACAGGGAGCTTAACTTCTGCTCACCTCTACAGGCAGAGAAAAGCAGGGGGCAAAGGCTATGCACGCTTTTCCTCTATTATCCTGTGATTAACATTAGAGGTAGAGCTTTGCTGTTACTCGTTTATTGTTCAGTCACTAAGTCATGNCCGTCCCTGGCCATCAACACGAAATCCCTGGCCTTATTTCTGTCAACAGGCATTAGTTTGTGTCATCTAGAATTTTATATAAATGGCAGCCTACAGTGTATTTGTTTTATCTAAATTCAATCACCATGATTATTTTTCAAAAAATAATACATAAATAAAAACAAAAATAAATAAGCATGGTTATTTGATGAGTCATCCAGGTTGCAGAGTATCAAAGGCTGTCTCTTATACACATCTAGATGTGTATAAGAGACAGAGCTTACTCAGACTCATGTTCACTGAGTCAGTGATGCCATCCAACCATCTCATCCTCTGTCATCCCTTCTCCTCCCACCTTCAATCATTCCCGGCATCAGGGTCTTTTCCAATGAGTCAGCTCTTTACATGAGGTGCCCAAGTATTGGAGCTTCAGCTTCAGCATCATCTATACATTAATATTTCTTATGCTTTCCTGTGGATCAGTCCTGAGTGTTCACTGGAAGGACTGATGTTGAAGGTGAAACTCCAATACTTGGGCCACCTGACTCATTTGAAGAGCTGACTTATTTGAAAAGACCCTGATGCTGGGAAAGATTGAAGGCAGGAGGAGAAGGGGATGACAGAGGATGAGATGGTTGGATGGCATCACCGACTCAATGGACATGAGTTTGGGTAAACTCTGGGAGCTGGTGATGGACAGGGAGGCCTTGCATGCTGCAGTCCATGGGGTCACAAAGAGTTGGACATGACTGAGCGACTGAACTGAACTGTGAATTGACACTTTTTATTGTCCTGAAATGTAGCTCTTTGACTCAGCAATATTTCTTGTCTCTGAGTCTATTTTCTATGGTCTTAATATTGTTGCTCTAGGTCTTTCACAATCAGTGTTTGCACAGAACATCTTTTTCATCCTTTCATGATCAAGCTATTTGTGTCCTTGAATCTGAAGTATTTCTCCTGTTGACAACTTGTCGTGGGATTTGCTTTTATAAATCAAGTTTGAAAATCTGTGTCTTATAATTAGAGTGTATAGAACATACACAGCTAATGTAATCGTTGCAGTGCTTGGGTTTCTATCTCATTTGTTTTCTCCAGGCTTCATATATTTATGTTCTTCTGTTTTCTATACTGCCTTTTTTATATTTCATTTTTTAGTGTGTCATTTTTCTTGCTCTGTTTACTTTCATGTATATTTTAAAGTTTTATTGAAGTAAAATTGGTATATAATGAACTGTGAGTGTTAAGGCTATAACTTGACAAGTATTGACATGTGCTCACCCATGAGAGCCCCAGTGTGCCCCTTGGTCTCCCTGCCCGTCCCTGGCCATCAACACGAAATCCCTGGCCTTATTTCTGTCAACAGGCATTAGTTTGTGTCATCTAGAATTTTATATAAATGGCAGCCTACAGTGTATTTGTTTTATCTAAATTCAATCACCATGATTATTTTTCAAAAAATAATACATAAATAAAAACAAAAATAAATAAGCATGGTTATTTGATGAGTCATCCAGGTTGCAGAGTATCAAAGGCTGTCTCTTATACACATCTAGATGTGTATAAGAGACAGAGCTTACTCAGACTCATGTTCACTGAGTCAGTGATGCCATCCAACCATCTCATCCTCTGTCATCCCTTCTCCTCCCACCTTCAATCATTCCCGGCATCAGGGTCTTTTCCAATGAGTCAGCTCTTTACATGAGGTGCCCAAGTATTGGAGCTTCAGCTTCAGCATCATCTATACATTAATATTTCTTATGCTTTCCTGTGGATCAGTCCTGAGTGTTCACTGGAAGGACTGATGTTGAAGGTGAAACTCCAATACTTGGGCCACCTGACTCATTTGAAGAGCTGACTTATTTGAAAAGACCCTGATGCTGGGAAAGATTGAAGGCAGGAGGAGAAGGGGATGACAGAGGATGAGATGGTTGGATGGCATCACCGACTCAATGGACATGAGTTTGGGTAAACTCTGGGAGCTGGTGATGGACAGGGAGGCCTTGCATGCTGCAGTCCATGGGGTCACAAAGAGTTGGACATGACTGAGCGACTGAACTGAACTGTGAATTGACACTTTTTATTGTCCTGAAATGTAGCTCTTTGACTCAGCAATATTTCTTGTCTCTGAGTCTATTTTCTATGGTCTTAATATTGTTGCTCTAGGTCTTTCACAATCAGTGTTTGCACAGAACATCTTTTTCATCCTTTCATGATCAAGCTATTTGTGTCCTTGAATCTGAAGTATTTCTCCTGTTGACAACTTGTCGTGGGATTTGCTTTTATAAATCAAGTTTGAAAATCTGTGTCTTATAATTAGAGTGTATAGAACATACACAGCTAATGTAATCGTTGCAGTGCTTGGGTTTCTATCTCATTTGTTTTCTCCAGGCTTCATATATTTATGTTCTTCTGTTTTCTATACTGCCTTTTTTATATTTCATTTTTTAGTGTGTCATTTTTCTTGCTCTGTTTACTTTCATGTATATTTTAAAGTTTTATTGAAGTAAAATTGGTATATAATGAACTGTGAGTGTTAAGGCTATAACTTGACAAGTATTGACATGTGCTCACCCATGAGAGCCCCAGTGTGCCCCTTGGTCTCCCTGCCCGTCCCTGGCCATCAACACGAAATCCCTGGCCTTATTTCTGTCAACAGGCATTAGTTTGTGTCATCTAGAATTTTATATAAATGGCAGCCTACAGTGTATTTGTTTTATCTAAATTCAATCACCATGATTATTTTTCAAAAAATAATACATAAATAAAAACAAAAATAAATAAGCATGGTTATTTGATGAGTCATCCAGGTTGCAGAGTATCAAAGGTTTATTATTTTCAGTGGCTGAGTACTGCATCTGAAAGACATGTTACTACAGATAGGGATGGTGCATTTTGCTTATCTGTTCACCTGTCGATGACATTTGGGCTGTTCCCAGTTGCAGGCTATTATACATAAAGCTGCTATAAACATTCATGACTGAGGTTTTGTGTGGATATGTTTTTATTTCTCTAAGAGATACAGCTGGTAGTGAAATTGCTGGGTTGTATGGTATACTTTTATAAGATACAGGATTTAAAACTGTTTTGTCCTCACCCAAGGCTGACTTTTTGTTTTCTTAATAGCACCTTGTAAAGAGCAGAAAATGGCAACCCACTCCAGTATTCTCGCCCGGAGAATCCCATGGATGGAGGAGCCTGGTAGGCTACAGTCCACAGGGTCACAAAGAGTTGGACACGACTGAGCGACTTCACCTCAAAGAGCAGAAGCTCTGTGGGGAGAGATGGGGATTGGGAGTTTGAGAGTAGCGGGTGCAAACTATTATACCTAGGACAGATAAACAACAAGGTCCTAGGCTCAAGAATGTGTCTATAGGTATGACCGGATCCCTTTACAGTCCAGCAGGAATGAACCTAACATTGTGAGTCAACTGTACTTCAATAAAACACATTTTCAAAAAATGATAAAAAATCAGAGCTTTTCATTTTGATGGAGTCCAGTTAATCAAATCTCTCTTTTATTTATTCACTCATGTTGTAGTCATTGAACGCTGTCTTTTTACATTCCTTTATTCTGAGTTATTTGATTGTCTTAGTTTTAATGCTCTGTGTTTTCAGAGCCCTTTAATCAACACACGGCTGTGCATTCTGCTTTCACTCACCGTGATCGTTTGCTCTCCTCTGCTGTCTCACCCGGCAGTGGTCTCAACCCCCTAGCCTTAGACTGCAGTTCCTCACGGTACGTAAGCAATACCCAGCAGGCAGAAAGCCCTTGGAGAACAAGGTTTGAGTCATCTGGTACTTTGCTCATATGTGCTGTTTGTCACCAGATGAAGCTGTGGGATTCAGATTCTTCCTCCAGAAAGACAAACAGTGACACCAGAAATACAGGACCTCTCTGGGCAGCTCAATGCCTTTAATGAACTGGAACTGATGTTCGCTATCTATCCATCCCTCCAAATCCAAAAGAACCTACAGACGTGTGCTTGTTGAGAATACGACACACACTTTTGCTATGATCCTTTGATTGATAGATGTGGCCTCAATCGCATGCCTCCTCCCTCTGCCGGAAGAGACTGTCTCTTCTTAGCAGATGTTTGCTCTGCATCCTGTACATGGAAAAAGCCTTTGCATTACAGGGAGATTTTGTGTTTTTACTGAAGTCAGGAGCATGTGCGGGTCCCCCTGTACCATCCAGGTTACAGAGCAGTGGGGTGAACTGCGATGATCTCCAGAGAAGCTTTGCCCCCGGAATGGCACCCATGCCAGCTCACACCTGTGCTGACAGGGGTCATGTGTCCCATGTCTTTTATTTCCTCCTCTCAGCATCCCTGTGAGAGCTGCATGAGCAAAGGGCTAAGGTCTGTGGAAATGCCCACTACAGGGTAGATACGAGGTGGGGGCTTGTTCCTCCATTCTTGCTGTGCTTGAAATGATCCATGCTTTCAGTTCAGTTCAGTCACTCAGTCGTGTCCGACTCTGTGACCCCATGGACCACAGCATGCTAGGCCTTCCTGTCGATCACCAACTCTTGGAGTTTACTCAAACTCATGCCCATTGACTCAGTGATGCCATCCAACCATGTCATCCTCTGTTGTCCCCAAAAGTGTGTCGATCCATGCTTTAAAAAATATTAGGTGTACTTCCAGGCACTGCGAGGGCCCAGAGAGAGAATACTTCCTGTGAGGTTTCTGTCCTGCAACTGTGAATGTCCTATTTCCAAGCATCCTGTGTCCGGTGCATCTCCTCTGCCTCATCCCTGCATTTCCACAGCTGATCTAAACACGGGTCAGTGGGAAGCGGCCTCCACAGCTCCAGGAACAACCATGGGAGGACATAGAGAGCTGTGGTCCAGCTCCTTGTAATACCTTCTGGGGTCTGGCGTTTCCTGCTCCCTGGCAGTGGTGCTGAAGGGCATGCTGGAAAAGCAGAGGAGGGGAGCGATGCTGGAAAAGCAGAGGAGGGGCGAGATCTCAGGCAGAGGCCCCACGGGGGAACCGCTATGTTTTGTCCCTCGGCCATTCCTACTCCTGTCCTTGGAAAATCATGGCCATGGGCTTTCGGGTGATGTTAGCCAATGCTTGACCATGAATACCAACGGACACTAAAAATACTCATTCCGCTGCCCCGGCTTCCCCGGCAATCAGAGCGACGGTTAACCTTTCTGGGCGCACGGATCAATTTTAGTGGCGGGGCTGCTGACCTCAGTGGGCAGAGGGGGTCTCTGAAAGGCACCAGTGGGCAACCCCCAGGGCTCCAGGAACCCTTCCTCAGGGATTTGAGGTCCTCATTCACGTTACAGTGTCCCAAGTCCAGCCATGTGGTATTTTCTTGGCCCATGTGTTGGGCCCACTGGCATTTTTTGGAATCAGAATGTGCTTGCTGTGCCGACAGTATCAGATGCCAGGAAAGGTAGCCATCAGCTAGGGGTGGGTGGGTGCGCTTAGGTTGACACGTGTGACCGTGGGTGGGGCCAGCTGCGTCCTTTCTCCTGAGGGCAAGCTAGTGGCCCTGGAGAGGGCTGAGTCTCAGGCCAAGAGTGGTGGCTCTCTACAGAGGCCAGAAGGAGGAGTAATGTGGATATGTTCTAACGTCACAGATTTTTTTTTTAATTAATTTACTGGAGTATAATTTTAATTAATTACTGGAGTATAGTTGATACCGGTGGCTCAGATGGTAAAGAATCTGCCTATACTGCAGGAGACTGGCGTTTGATCCAAGTTGGCAAGATCCTCTGGAGAAGGTAAGGGCAACCAATTCCAGTATTTTTGCCTGGAGAATTCTATGGACAGAGGAGGGCTACAGTCCATGGGGTCGCAAAGAGTCGGATACAACTGAATGCCTAACAGGCACACACATAGTCAATGCACAATATTGTATTAGTTTCAGGTGCACAGCAAAGTAAATCAGTTATTCCTGTACATACATCCAGCTTTTTCCAGTTTCTTTGCTCACCGAGGTCATTAGAGAGTATTCAGTAGAGTTCCTTGTGCTATGCAGTAAGCTCTTACTAGTTCATCTATTTTATGTATGACAGTGGTCTTTACAAGGCTTTTAAGTGAGTCAAATGAGGAAGTACAGGCTGTTTAAGAAGTCAGATGTTTCCAAAGCAAGTTCATCTATGTGAGTTGTCATGATTTCTTTCCTCTGAAAGGCAGAGAATTTTCTGAGAAATCATTATAATGTTTAAATGTACTAATCTTAAACTCTGAAATGGTAATCTTTTGATGATATGCACCACTTATAACTTTGTTCCAGTGCAGTGGAATTAAGAAATGATCTGTAAATTAAACTCCATTACACAGTTGAAGGTTTCCTCTTATTAATTTTTCAATTGAATAATTGAGTTTATTAAAAAACAAAAGAAATATTATCTAGCAGGTATTGCTCCAAATGCCTCAAGTTATTACCACAAAAAATGGTATTTAGATCATGAAATGTATTTTTCGCATCAGAAATGCAGTTACCACATCCCATGAAAGTTCAATAGTTAAATATTGTGTGATTTTCATTCAGTGATTGTGCAAATGAATTATGTATAAGAATATACCTGGTGCTCAGAGGTTAAAGCATCTGCCTCCAATGCGGGAGACCCAGGTTCGAGCCCTGGGTTGGGAAGATCCCTGGAGAAGGAAATGACAATCCACTCTAGTATTCTTGCCTGGACAGAGAAGCCTAGTAGGTTACAGTTCACGGGGTCGCAAAGAGTCGGACACGACTGAGCGACTTCACCTCACCTCACCTCTATTTCCTTATTTACATTTATGAGAAGATCTACATGCAGATGATGTTTTTGGTGAAGCGCAGGGTGGGGGGTGGGGCAGGGAGGGCAGAGCCCAGCTGCACTCCATGGAAGGGAACTTTTGAAGTTTTAGCTGGAATAATGGAAGGAGAGTTCAAAAAATATGAGCGGATTTGACAGCTCGAGTTCCTGACAAAAAATTCTGGCCACACATAACACGCCTAATTCCATTGGTCACACAGCTACAAAGCAATGCATGTCTCAGCACCGAACTCATTTTAGAAACCAACCTTTCAATCTGCCCGTGATCAGCAGCAACTTTATCTTACAAATGAGACCAACTTTATCTTACAAAAGAGACCAGTCAGTCTCTTGCTGCTGAGGGTCCCAGAGCCTTGCACAGGCTTCCTGGTCCCTCACCTCTGCTCCCTGCAAACTTGCAGCAATATGCCATTGACTTTCACCCCTTGGGTCCACTTGAAATTTGACCTCCAGGACCCATCCTGAGTGTAGCCTGGAGCAGAGAGTCACAAGGACCCTTGCCCTGGGCACTTGCTCCTCTGCTGAACTTTTGAGTCAGACTTCTGATCCTGCCGGAGTCTCCTCTCCAGGGTCCTCACACTGGGTTCTCACCTTGTGTCCTAGCTGCGCTCCCGGCTCTCACAGGTTAGTTTCAATACCTTCTCCCCAGGTCTCCTTGGAGCCCAGGGCTCAGGATTGGGCTGGACCATCTGCTCTGTCCCAGCAGGATTCAAGGCTGTCCCAGCCTCTGATCTTCCTGATTTTCCTCCAGCCCCTCCTGCAGGCTCTGTGTTGCACAGACTGCTTGATTTCGCACACAGTTCCTGGCCACTTCACTCCACATGGCTGATCCAAAATTGATGGTCCTGCTGACTGTTGGCAGGCACCATGCCTCCTCCTGAGCCACTGGCCGTCTCCTAGCTCTGAATCTCCTGGGCTTCTCCTGCTGGGTTGATCGAGTCCTGCACTGGACCATGTCTTCAGGGAAGGCAGCTGCTGGCTTTCATGCTCACCTAAGCCTGGCTGTTCCTTGTCTCCATCAGGATGTCTGACTCTCCCAGCTCCCATCTTGCAACATTCCAATCTTCTCCCCAAATGGAGGCTTGTCTGTGACTTTGACCTCCAAATTTCCTTTGCCTTTTGTCTTTTTTAGGCACCACTGCTCACCCACTGAGCTTACCCGCCACGAGTCCTGGGAGGGAAGCCACGCTGCAGCTAATGGGGTAAAGAAAAGGCTGCCTTTCTCCTCTATCCGCTGATGCTCCCACCTTCCCTCATAAGACAAAACTCTAACAGGAAATGTCCAGTGAGAGCTTCCTCCTTCTACCCAACCTAGCCATTCCAGGTACTTCCTGTTTTCTCTTCCAAGCACTTTCTGTTTACTCTTCCCTTCCTTTCCTGCCCTCCTTTGTCTGATCCTTTGTTCTGAAAACCAGACTCCCCAAGCTTTTTTGTCAACTGATCTCTGGCTTGATTTAGCCATCGGGAGACTTGTGCTAAGGATCACACTCCTTTCTCTGTTTCAGGTAGTATCTATGGTGGGACCATTCCTCCCACAAGGATCCTGCTTCTGCCAGACTGCCCCTCTGTCCAGAAACCCAGCTTGGTTACTAAGCTTCCCACTGAGATGCCAGCTTTTGAAGAAGCACATGCCTGGGGAAGATGGGTTCGCTGTGACCACCTCCCACTTCACATCTTAATGGGGGCAGTGGTGGCTCCTGTGACAGCTCATGTCTGGACTGCGTCACCATGCCCTCCATGTCTGTCTGGCTTCATCGATTGTCCTCTGTACCATCAACTATACAGCAGCCTTTGGGAATAAGTGAAGTCACACTATATGAAGCATGTATCAACTTTCACATGATGCTGCTTATACTGCACATATCAGCTTTAATATGACATGCTTTCAGAAATATTAAAGCATGAACAATGGTCTATTTTTGAATCACATCCTTAGTGTGCTGATGACTTCCCCTTTGGAATAGTGAATATGTGATGTCAGTCCTTGCAGGAGTTCTCAGAATGTCTCATGTGTTTAGTCCTACTACTATTCCTGCTAAGTGTGTGCTCAGTCTTGTCCGACTGACTCTTTGTGACCCTGTGAACTGTAGTCCAGCAGTCTTCTCTGTCTGTGGGATTTCCCAGGCAAGAATACTGGAGTAGAATGCCATTTCCTTCTCCAAAGGATATTCCCAATGCAGGCAGATTCTTTATCACTGAGCCACCTGGGAAGTTCATGTTCAGTCCTATTCCTATTTAATGTTTTAAAAAATTCCCCCATTTCTGAAACTTCAGTTCAGTTCAGTCACTCAATTGTGTCCAACTCTTTACGAGCCCATGAACCACAGCATGCCAGGCCTCCCTGTCCATCACCAACTGCTGGAGTCTACCCAAATCCATGTCCACTGAGTCAGTGATGCCATCCAACCATCTCATCCTCTATTCGCCCCTTCTCCTCTTGCCCTCAATCTTGACCAGCATCCGGGTCTTTCCCAATGAGTCAGCTCTTTGCATCAAGTGGCCAAAGTATTGGAGTTTCAGCTTCAACATCAGTCCTTCCAATGAACACCCAAGACTGATTTCCTTTACGATGGACTGGTTGGATCTCCTTGCTGTCCAAGGGACTCTCAAGAGGCTTCTCCAACACCACAGTTCAAAAGCATCAATTCTTCGGCACTCAGCTTTCTTTATAGTCCAACTCTCACATCCATACATGACTACTGGAAACACCATAGCCTTGACTAGACAGACCTTTGTTGACAAAGTAATGTCTCTGCTTTTTAGTATGCTATCTAGGTTGGTCATAACTTTCCTTCCAAGAAGTAAGAGTCTTTTAATTTCATGGCTGCAATCACCATCTGCAGTGATTTTAGAGTGCCCCAAAATAAAGTCGGCCGCTGTTTCCACTGTTTTCCCATCTATTTCCCATGAAGTGATGGGACTGGATGCCATGATCTTCGTTTTCTAAATGCTGAGCTTTAAGCCAACTTTTTCACTCTCCTCTTTCACTTTCATCAAGAGGCTCTTTAGTTCCTCTTCACTTTCTGCCATAAGGGTGGTGTCATCTGTATATCTAAGGTTATTGATATTTCTCCCAGAAATCTGGATTCCAGTTTATGCTTCCTCCAGCCCAGCATTTCTCATGATATACTCTGCATATAAGTTAAATAAGCAGGGTGACGATATATAGCCTTGACGTACTCCTTTTCCTATTTGGAACCAGTCTGTTGTTCCATGTCCAGTTCTAACTGATGCTTCCTGACCTGCATACAGGTTTCTCAAGAGGCAG
>SJYX01022865.1:257661-270295 GCA_006410675.1 Oreotragus oreotragus | reverse complement strand
ACCTCCACTAGCTTTGTTCGAGTGATGCTTTTTAAGGCACACTTGACTTCACATTCCAGGATGTCTGGCTCTAGGTGAGTGTGAGTGATCACACCATTGTGACTATCTGCATTATGAAGATCTTTTTTGTACAGTTCTTCTGTGTGTTCTTGCCACCTCTTCTTAATATCTTCTGCTTCTGTAAGGTCCCTAACATTTCTGTCCTTTATTGAGCCCATCTTTGCATGAAAATTCCTTAGTCTGTCTAATTTTCTTGAAGAGATCTCTAGTCTTTCCCATTCTATTGTTTTCCTCTATATCTTTGCACTGATCACTGAGGAAGGCTTTCTTATCTCTCCTTGCTATTCTTTCGAACTCTGCATTCAAATGGGTTTATCTTTCCTTTTCTCCTTTGCTTTTCACCTCTCTTCTTTTCACAGCTATTTGTAAATTTCTCAGACTTACCCGGCTATAAAGCTACCCTTTAGTACCATATCTATTAACAACCAGTGGGAAGGTTTTTCTCATGACACACATGGAGAAATGTTATTAATAAGTTGACATATATAGAACACATGGTCACTGGCTTCCCTGGTGGCTCAGTGGTAAAGAATCCGCCTGCCAACGCAGGAGACATGGGTTTGATCCCTGGGTCAGGAAGATCCCCTGGAGAAGGTAATGGAAATCCACTCCAATATTCTTGCCTGGAACACTGCATGGACAGGGAAGTCTGATGGGCTACAGTCCACAGTGTCACAAAGAGTTGGACATGAGTTAGTGACTAAACAACAACAGAATAGACCTCACCTTTCCTATCTCTTCTTTGCTCCGTTTTCCCCCTTCCTGCCAGGCTGGAGTTGAGTTTTAAACTTTTAATAGAGACTGTGAAATAAAATTCATACTTTATGGCAAGACAAGAGAAGTTTAAATATGAAGACTTCTCTCCGCTGTGCATTGTGTATCTCTATTATGCATAGACAAAATCTTCCTTATCAGTAGAAATACCTGCTCAACTATTAAGAACAACATTCTTCTAGCATCAACAATTCCTTAAAGGCAACATTCTTTCATGAATCTTTAAGGGGTTGCATGACCCACCATGATGATGCTTAGATTTTGATTATGTAAATTGTCAATAATACAATATTTGACATACAGCCTTTTGTCTCAAAAAACTTATAAAAATAGTGTCTTGATTTCCAATGGGTGGAATAGTTTTCAGAGATTTCTGAGATGCTTTTCCTGGGTTATAATCCTCAAATCTGGCTTGAATGAAAATTTCCATTTCTTTCATACATTGATTAATTTTTTGTTGACAAAACCTATCTCATCTCTGCTTTTCAATGAATGCAAATTTTATTTTTATTTACTCATGGAACCGTAGATCACTGGATCTATAAGGAACCATGCTGGGCAGAAGTCTGAGTTTGCCCCCAAAGTTCTCAGCCCCTAGTGAACATACTTTCTCCCACTTATTGAAATGCTAACCTGGGTGCTATTTTGAAGGGATTTTGCAGATGTGATTTCTTGTTGTTGTTCAGTTGCTAAGTCATGTCTGACTCTTTGTGTCCCCATGGACTGCAGCACGCCAGGCTTTCCTGTTGCTCACTGTCTCCTAGAGTTTGCTCAGACTCTTGTCCATTGAGTAAGTGATGCTATCTAACCATCTTATCTTCTACTGCCCTCTTCTCTTACCTTCAGTCTTCCCAGCATCAGGGTCTTTTCCAGTGAGTCAGCTCTTCACATCTGGTGCCAAAGTACTGGAACTTCAGTTTCAGCATCAGTCCTTTCAATGAATATTCAGGGTTGATTTCCTTTAGGATTGACTGGTTTGATCTCCTTGCAGTCCAAGGGACTCTCAGGGGTCTTTTCCAACACCACAGTTCAAAAACATCAATTCTTTGGCACCCAACCTTCTTTATGAGTCCAACTCTCACACCCATATATGATTACTGGAAAAAAACATANATGAATATTCAGGGTTGATTTCCTTTAGGATTGACTGGTTTGATCTCCTTGCAGTCCAAGGGACTCTCAGGGGTCTTTTCCAACACCACAGTTCAAAAACATCAATTCTTTGGCACCCAACCTTCTTTATGAGTCCAACTCTCACACCCATATATGATTACTGGAAAAAAACATAGCTTTCACTAGATGGACCTTTGTCAGCAAAGTGATGTCTCTACTTTTTGATATGCTGCCTAGGTTTGTCATAGATATTTTTCCCAAGGAGCAAGCGTCTTTTAATTTCGTGGCTGCAGTCATTATCCGCAGGGCAGATGTAATTAAGATTCCAAACTAGCTGACCTTAAAGTAGAGAGATTATCAAAGTGACCTCACCAGGTGAGCCCTTAGAAAAAGTTGCGACTTTTCTCTTCCTGAAGAAAGAGATTCAAAGCATGAAGCGTACTGAGAGAAGTTCTCCTTTGCTGGCTTTGAAGGTGGAGGGAGCCACATGGCAGATAACACATGTGGCTGTAGGGGCTGGAGCAGCTCTTGTTGATATCCAGCAAGGAAATGAGACCTCAAGGCTATAACCACAGGGGCTGAGTTTTGTGACCACCATTCAGTCTCCAAATAAGGAGGAGCAGAGCGTATGACCATGGTCAGCTTGGATTAGACCTGCAGAGCTATGAGCTGTTTCGAGCTGCTGGCTGCATGGTGGTTAGTTACGCAATAATAGGATGGGAACACAAGGGTGCTTTTCCTCTTGCAGTAGGGGAAACTGAGGCTGTGAGAGGTAAAGTGGTGCCTCCTGATCTATGTGATGCCTTCAGCACCTTGTCTATCCCACAGGTGGGGCCAAGGGATGATAGTTTTTCAAGAGGAAACCCCTGGCTTCCCATCATGTTAATCATTCACTTGCTTATCTCCATTGCAAACCCCTGAGGTATAGAGTGAGGGGACAAATAGTGGAACTGTAAGTGGGGCCAGCCTTTCAGGTTTCCTTTATTTTTTTATCCCCAACCTAAAAATAGGCACAGCTGGCGCTGTCCTTGGCCTGAGCCTGGATGTGGCCTCTGCCTGCTCAGGATCCTGTGGCCAGGACCCAGCTCGGGAGCTGCCAGCAGGATGCCCCTTTTCAGTCCCGGAACCGACGGCCAGCATCAGGGAGGGAGCTCCTCCTCTGCCCCCTCCCAGCTGCTGCTGCTCCTCCTGCTTGTCCTCCCAAGTGCCCTAATTTGTCTTCTGACAAGAGGCTGCAGAAAGAGCGTGAACTTTTGGAGGGGGGAGTCAATTGAGCTTAGAAGGGTCTTCTCCGTATTTCACTATCTCCTGACAGCCCTGTTCCAACGTCAGCCTCAGTCGCAGGCACAGAGGGTGGGTGTTTCCGTGTGCCAGTTCATAAGCACAGTCTGATTCTTACCTGCCAGGGCTGCTTGTGTGCAACCAGCTAACCCAGGACACATCCGGAAAACCGTGTGGTGTGCTTTAGAGGGTTTCAAAACACTAAGTCTGACTTGGGCTAGTCAACTAGACCACTCTTACTCAAGAAAATGTCTCATTTCCATCATTGGTGTGCAGTGAGACTCCCTGAGCATTTGTACTATTCTATCCAGTCTTCACTAGGTCGTCTACAAGACGCCAGAGCAGAAGAATAAGGGCTAAACCATCAGGGAAAGGCAAATCAAACCCTAACCGATATCACCTTGCACCTGCTAGGGTGGCTATTATTTAAAAAAACAAAAGGCAAATGTCGGCCTGGATGTAGAGAGAAGGGATGTATCGTTGAGAAGTGTTACATGGTTGGTAGGAACGCCAACTGGTAAGCCATTCCAGAAGGCAGTATGGAGATGAATCAAAAAATGAAACATAGAACTACCATGTGATCCAGAGTCCCACTTCTAGGTATTTATCCCAGAGAAATAAAATTAGGATCTCAGACTTTTCTGTATTCTATATTTATTGCAGCATTATTCACAATAGACAAGATACGAAAACAACCTAATATTCATCAGTGGATGAATGGATAAAGAAAATATGGTACATCCACACAGTTGAGTATTATCCAGCCTTAAAAAAAAAAAANTGCCTGCCAACGCAGGAGACATGGGTTTGATCCCTGGGTCAGGAAGATCCCCTGGAGAAGGTAATGGAAATCCACTCCAATATTCTTGCCTGGAACACTGCATGGACAGGGAAGTCTGATGGGCTACAGTCCACAGTGTCACAAAGAGTTGGACATGAGTTAGTGACTAAACAACAACAGAATAGACCTCACCTTTCCTATCTCTTCTTTGCTCCGTTTTCCCCCTTCCTGCCAGGCTGGAGTTGAGTTTTAAACTTTTAATAGAGACTGTGAAATAAAATTCATACTTTATGGCAAGACAAGAGAAGTTTAAATATGAAGACTTCTCTCCGCTGTGCATTGTGTATCTCTATTATGCATAGACAAAATCTTCCTTATCAGTAGAAATACCTGCTCAACTATTAAGAACAACATTCTTCTAGCATCAACAATTCCTTAAAGGCAACATTCTTTCATGAATCTTTAAGGGGTTGCATGACCCACCATGATGATGCTTAGATTTTGATTATGTAAATTGTCAATAATACAATATTTGACATACAGCCTTTTGTCTCAAAAAACTTATAAAAATAGTGTCTTGATTTCCAATGGGTGGAATAGTTTTCAGAGATTTCTGAGATGCTTTTCCTGGGTTATAATCCTCAAATCTGGCTTGAATGAAAATTTCCATTTCTTTCATACATTGATTAATTTTTTGTTGACAAAACCTATCTCATCTCTGCTTTTCAATGAATGCAAATTTTATTTTTATTTACTCATGGAACCGTAGATCACTGGATCTATAAGGAACCATGCTGGGCAGAAGTCTGAGTTTGCCCCCAAAGTTCTCAGCCCCTAGTGAACATACTTTCTCCCACTTATTGAAATGCTAACCTGGGTGCTATTTTGAAGGGATTTTGCAGATGTGATTTCTTGTTGTTGTTCAGTTGCTAAGTCATGTCTGACTCTTTGTGTCCCCATGGACTGCAGCACGCCAGGCTTTCCTGTTGCTCACTGTCTCCTAGAGTTTGCTCAGACTCTTGTCCATTGAGTAAGTGATGCTATCTAACCATCTTATCTTCTACTGCCCTCTTCTCTTACCTTCAGTCTTCCCAGCATCAGGGTCTTTTCCAGTGAGTCAGCTCTTCACATCTGGTGCCAAAGTACTGGAACTTCAGTTTCAGCATCAGTCCTTTCAATGAATATTCAGGGTTGATTTCCTTTAGGATTGACTGGTTTGATCTCCTTGCAGTCCAAGGGACTCTCAGGGGTCTTTTCCAACACCACAGTTCAAAAACATCAATTCTTTGGCACCCAACCTTCTTTATGAGTCCAACTCTCACACCCATATATGATTACTGGAAAAAAACATAGCTTTCACTAGATGGACCTTTGTCAGCAAAGTGATGTCTCTACTTTTTGATATGCTGCCTAGGTTTGTCATAGATATTTTTCCCAAGGAGCAAGCGTCTTTTAATTTCGTGGCTGCAGTCATTATCCGCAGGGCAGATGTAATTAAGATTCCAAACTAGCTGACCTTAAAGTAGAGAGATTATCAAAGTGACCTCACCAGGTGAGCCCTTAGAAAAAGTTGCGACTTTTCTCTTCCTGAAGAAAGAGATTCAAAGCATGAAGCGTACTGAGAGAAGTTCTCCTTTGCTGGCTTTGAAGGTGGAGGGAGCCACATGGCAGATAACACATGTGGCTGTAGGGGCTGGAGCAGCTCTTGTTGATATCCAGCAAGGAAATGAGACCTCAAGGCTATAACCACAGGGGCTGAGTTTTGTGACCACCATTCAGTCTCCAAATAAGGAGGAGCAGAGCGTATGACCATGGTCAGCTTGGATTAGACCTGCAGAGCTATGAGCTGTTTCGAGCTGCTGGCTGCATGGTGGTTAGTTACGCAATAATAGGATGGGAACACAAGGGTGCTTTTCCTCTTGCAGTAGGGGAAACTGAGGCTGTGAGAGGTAAAGTGGTGCCTCCTGATCTATGTGATGCCTTCAGCACCTTGTCTATCCCACAGGTGGGGCCAAGGGATGATAGTTTTTCAAGAGGAAACCCCTGGCTTCCCATCATGTTAATCATTCACTTGCTTATCTCCATTGCAAACCCCTGAGGTATAGAGTGAGGGGACAAATAGTGGAACTGTAAGTGGGGCCAGCCTTTCAGGTTTCCTTTATTTTTTTATCCCCAACCTAAAAATAGGCACAGCTGGCGCTGTCCTTGGCCTGAGCCTGGATGTGGCCTCTGCCTGCTCAGGATCCTGTGGCCAGGACCCAGCTCGGGAGCTGCCAGCAGGATGCCCCTTTTCAGTCCCGGAACCGACGGCCAGCAAAAGGGAGGGAGCTCCTCCTCTGCCCCCTCCCAGCTGCTGCTGCTCCTCCTGCTTGTCCTCCCAAGTGCCCTAATTTGTCTTCTGACAAGAGGCTGCAGAAAGAGCGTGAACTTTTGGAGGGGGGAGTCAATTGAGCTTAGAAGGGTCTTCTCCGTATTTCACTATCTCCTGACAGCCCTGTTCCAACGTCAGCCTCAGTCGCAGGCACAGAGGGTGGGTGTTTCCGTGTGCCAGTTCATAAGCACAGTCTGATTCTTACCTGCCAGGGCTGCTTGTGTGCAACCAGCTAACCCAGGACACATCCGGAAAACCGTGTGGTGTGCTTTAGAGGGTTTCAAAACACTAAGTCTGACTTGGGCTAGTCAACTAGACCACTCTTACTCAAGAAAATGTCTCATTTCCATCATTGGTGTGCAGTGAGACTCCCTGAGCATTTGTACTATTCTATCCAGTCTTCACTAGGTCGTCTACAAGACGCCAGAGCAGAAGAATAAGGGCTAAACCATCAGGGAAAGGCAAATCAAACCCTAACCGATATCACCTTGCACCTGCTAGGGTGGCTATTATTTAAAAAAACAAAAGGCAAATGTCGGCCTGGATGTAGAGAGAAGGGATGTATCGTTGAGAAGTGTTACATGGTTGGTAGGAATGCCAACTGGTAAGCCATTCCAGAAGGCAGTATGGAGATGAATCAAAAAATGAAACATAGAACTACCATGTGATCCAGAGTCCCACTTCTAGGTATTTATCCCAGAGAAATAAAATTAGGATCTCAGACTTTTCTGTATTCTATATTTATTGCAGCATTATTCACAATAGACAAGATACGAAAACAACCTAATATTCATCAGTGGATGAATGGATAAAGAAAATATGGTACATCCACACAGTTGAGTATTATCCAGCCTTAAAAAAAAAAAAGGAAATCCTGCACTTGCAATAATATAGCTGGATCTGGAGGACATGATACTAAGTAAAATAAGCCAGACAGAGAAAGACAAATGCTGAACCATCTCGTTTAGACGTGGAATCTAAAATCGTCAAAAACACAGAAGCAGAGTACAGTGGTGGTTGACAGGAGTGGAGTGAAAGGTTGATGGGGAGGTGTTATTCAAGGGGTGCATGCATGCATGCTCAGGTGTGTCCAGCTTTTTGTGACCCCATGACCTATAGCCAGCCAGGCTCTTCTGTCCACGGAATTTCCCAGGCAAGAACACTGAAGTGGTTGCCATTTCCTACTCCAGGGGATCTTTCCGATCCAGGAATCCAAACCTTGACTCTTGTGTCTTCTGGACTGGCAGACAGAGTCTTCACCACTGTGCCACCTGGGAAGCCCCTACTCAAGGGGAACAAAGTTTCAGTTATTCAACAGGAATCAGTTCTGGTGACCTAATGTACAGGAAACAATCCCGTAAAGTATACTTGAAATTTGTTAATAGGTTAGCTCCTAGGTGTTCTCATCTCACACACACACACACACACACACACACAAAACACTGAAGTGGTTGCCATTTCCTACTCCAGGGGATCTTTCCGATCCAGGAATCCAAACCTTGACTCTTGTGTCTTCTGGACTGGCAGACAGAGTCTTCACCACTGTGCCACCTGGGAAGCCCCTACTCAAGGGGAACAAAGTTTCAGTTATTCAACAGGAATCAGTTCTGGTGACCTAATGTACAGGAAACAATCCCGTAAAGTATACTTGAAATTTGTTAATAGGTTAGCTCCTAGGTGTTCTCATCTCACACACACACACACACACACACACACACACACGTACCTGTATGAAGAGAAGGATGTGTGAATCACCTTGGTTGTGCTAATTCTTTCACAGTGTATACAGCTGTACCCTTTATGTACATATGATTGAAAAGAAAAATCAGATATAATGTCAACTCTCAAATAGTATCTAGAAAATAAACCACAGGCTAATGTTAAGTGACATAATTTGAAATATAGACAAACTATATTCCACAATGCCCCAATACAGAAGAATCACTGTAGGTTAAATTTGGGTGTTTTTGTGGAGGAGATAAAATTTGGGGAAAAAAGAAATACATTCTTGAAGAATTAATGTGTGCTAAGCTGCTTCAGTTGTGTCCGATCCAGTCCCCTCAGTTCATGAGATCCTCCAGGCAAGAATAACAGAGTGGGCTTGCCATGCCCTCCTCCAGGGGATCTTCCTGACCCAGGGATGGAACCTAGATCTCTTACATCTCCTCATTGGCAAGTGGGAACTTTATCACACCATCTGGGGAGCTCCTGAAGAATTAATACCCAATACCAAAAGCCTATATTTATTTCATATAGATAGATAGTATTAGCGTCAAAAATAGTCACAGCCTAAAAGTTGAGAGTTATGTTTTATTCAGCGGGAATTTTTAGGGTTTCAAGCTATGGAGACAGCATCTCAAGTGACCCTGAGAGAACAGCTCTGAGGAGGTGAGGGGAGGAGTCAGGTTATATAGAAGTTTTGTAACAAAGGGCAGGTAGAATGAACATCAAATGAGTATGCTAACTAAGTTCAGTTCAGTTCAGTTCAGTTCAGTCACTCAGTCATGTCCAACTCTTTGTGACCCCATGAATCGCAGCATGCCAGGCCTCCCTGTTCATCACCATCTCCTGGAGTTCACTCAGACTCATGTCCATCGAGTCCATGATGCCATCCAGCCATCTCATCCTTGGTCGTCCCCTTCTCCTCCTGTCCTCAATCCCTCCCAGCATCAGAGTCTTTTCCAATGAGTCAACACTTCACATGAGGTGGCCAAAGTACTGGAGTTTCAGCTTTAGCATCATTCCTTCCAAAGAAATCCCAAATTGCCTTTCTTTGGAATTGGAATGAAAACTGACCTTTTCCAGTCCTGCGGCCACTACTGAGTTTTCCAGATTTGCTGGCATATTGAGTGCAGCACTTTCACAGCATCAGCTTTCATCATGCTGACTAAAGGAAGCTAGATATCTCAAGTTACTTAATTTTGAACTTTTCTATGTATGAGGAGATGCAAGAGTCTGGGCTCACTGAAATAATTTCTTTCATATGTATCTCAGCTATCCTGGGTGGGATCCTATTTTCTTTTCACATCCAGAGCTCCCTTGAGGCTCACCATAGGGAGTGGCTGCAGCCTGAAGCTGCTAGATCACAGGCATTCTTCTCCTTCCTGAGTGCCCTTAGGGTTCACAAGCTCACATTGGAGGACTGCAAAGCTGAGGATTGTGACATCCTTGTTTACTGATATGGCGAGAAATGTCCCATTTCTCAATTGATAAATACAACCATTGAAGAACATTTGAACAGAAAAGATTTGAGAAGGCAAACATTTCCTCTAATCCCTTTTGATACCAAAATATAGCAACCAGAACAAGCTTGCAAAAGTTTTATGTTGCCAATTATCCTAGTTTGTTTCTTGTATCTTGACTAGAATTTATACTCCATCTGGTATTGAAATAGTTTTGAGACATCTTAAAAATTAAATACAGAGTTCAATTTTGTATTGAACATTTAAAAATTACAATAATTCTCTTATTGTGAGAACATTTTTGCTTTCTGTTAATTGACTTTATTCTTCTTAGCTTCCTTGTTACCAAGGAAAAAGAGAAAGGCATTGATTTATATTTCTGTTGCTTTCTGAAGGCAAATATTCTGGTTTATTTGTCAAGCTTTTTCTTGTTATTGAATTCAAATGAGGATGATTAAGAGAATCCTGGGTAACAGAATAGACAATGCAATTAAATACAGTTTTGAAAACATGATTACGTCTTGTTAAAATGAAAGAGGGCATACCATGTAAAATTACCTTAGTTGCCTGCAAAATTGTTTTGACTAGGTTACAATACAATTTTTGTTCATTGTAATCTAATGTTTTGACTTCCTATAGCAAAAGGACATTAAAAGAAAAAACAAACAAAACCTATTAGATTGTTAGTAAACTTGGGCATAGGGCTTCCCAGGTGGCTCAGTGGTAAAGAATCCGCCTGCTAGTGCAGGGGACACAGGTTCAAGCCCTGACCCAGGGAGATCCCCTGGAGAAAGAAATGGTAACCTACTCCAGTATTCTTGCCTAGAAAATCCCCTGGATAGAGGCGCCTAGTGGGCTACAGTTTACCAGGTCGAAAAGAGTTGGACACAACTCAGCAACTGAGTGCACTCACAAACTTGAGCATATGTGGCTTTTCTCAGATGTCAGATGCCTCAAGTTGGCTTTGGCAGGCAAGAGTTTCCACCTACTCGGATTTGAATTCTCTAGCAAGTGCCTGGAGCACAGTCCTTCACTGGGGCTCATTAATGTAATATAGTCTCATGTGTTCAACACCAGTCACGCTTTAGGAAGAGCTGTCATTCTAATGTATAA
The DNA here is from genome assembly GCA_006410675.1 of Oreotragus oreotragus. NCBI lineage: Eukaryota > Metazoa > Chordata > Mammalia > Artiodactyla > Bovidae > Oreotragus > Oreotragus oreotragus. Next base: position 259,620 of record SJYX01022865.1, on the reverse strand, counting down.
AATTAAAATCAGGTAGAGACCCAGTAGGCTGCATGGGGATCTGCAGGACTTAAAAGTAATGCAGTCTCCACTTCTCAGACTTAAAAAGTCTTTTCCATGTGGTGGAACCTTCATACATGTGCCAAAGATGTCTAAGTGAATGCATTAATTGACTTCTCCTTGTTAATTTATTTATTGATTTTACTGACTCTGTTTGGCTAAAATTGCTTCTTGGTAGATTACAAAAATGAGCAATTTACAAAATTCATCACCGAGCAGTCTAATCAATTGACCTGGGGTTTTGATTATTGATCACTGTCCACTTAAGTGTTCCAGCACATCCAACTCGAACAGTTCAATTTTCATGTATTTTGAGGCTGAGCAGCTTAATTTAACCTGAACTGGTTTTGAATTGTAAGATCTTAGTTATTGTTCCGAATGAATTGCTCTGAAGGGGAGAACAAAGCTGTGGTTTTTGTGAAATATGACTTATTCCTCCCCTTGCCATAGACCACAAGGAAATAGACACACCTGGAGATTCTCCAGTAGCATATTGGGCACCTAACGACCTGGGGAGATTCTCTTTTGATATCCTATCATTTTGCCTTTTCATACTGTTCCTGGGGTTCTCAAGGCAAGAATACTGAAGTGTCTTGCCATTCCCTTCTCCAGTGGACCACGTTCTGTCAGACCTCTCCACCATGACCCACCTGTCTTGGGTTGCCCCGCAGGCATGGCTTGGTTTCATTGAGTTAGACAAGGCTGTGGTCCTAGTGTGATTAGACTGACTAGTTTTCTGTGAGTATGGTTTCAGTGTGTCTGCCCTCTGATGCCCTCTTGCAACACCTACCATCTTACTTGGGTTTCTCTTACCTTGGGCGTGGGTTGTCTCTTCACGGCTGCTCCAGCAAAGCACAGCCACTGCTCCTTACCTTGGACGAGGGGTATCTCCTTACTGCCGCAGTTCCTGACCGTCAACGTGGGACAGCTCCTCTAGGCCCTCCTGTGCCTGCGCAGCCACCGCTCCTTGGGTTGCTCCTCCCGCCGCCACCCCTGGCCTCGGGCGTGGGTGGCTCCTCCAAGCTGCTGCCCCTGGCCTCGGGCTCAGGGTGGCTCCTCAGGGTCACCGCCCCTGGCCTCGGACGCGGGGTGTCTCTTCCCAGCTGCCCCTGACCTCGGACACTGGGTAGCTCCTCCCAGCCGCCACCCTGACCTCGGACGCGGGGTGTCTCCTCTCGTTCACCGCCCCGACCTCAGACACAGGGTAGCTCCTCTCGGCTATTCCTGCGCCATCGCAGCCTAGCACTCTAGGCTGCTGCCCCTGACCTCAGATGTGGGGTAGCTCCTCCCGCCCATGCTTAGAGCGCCAGCCCGTCTCTCGCAGCCGCCCGCGCTTAGTGTGCCGGCCGGGCAGGCAAATTGGAAGTGGTCAAACAAGAGATGGCAAGGGTGAACGTCGACATTCTAGGAATCAGAGAACTAAAATGGGCTGGAATGGGTGAATTTAACTCAGATGACCATTATATCTACTACTGTGGGCAGGATTCCCTCAGAAGAAATGGAGTAGCCATCATGGTCAACAAAAGAGTCCGAAATGCAGTACTTGGATGCAATCTCAAAAACGACAGAATGATCTCTGTTCGTTTCCAAGGCAAACCATTCAATATCACAGTTATCCAAGTCTATGCCCCAACCAGTAACACTGAAGAAGCTGAAATTGAACGGTTTTATGAAGACCTACAAGACCTTTTAGAACTCACACCCAAAAAAGATGTCCTTTTCATTCTAGGGGACTGGAATGCTAAAGTAGGAAGTCAAGAAACACCTGGAGTAACAGGCAAATTTGGCCTTGGAATGCGGAATGAAGCAGGGCAAAGACTAATAGAGTTTTGCCAAGAAAATGCACTGGTCATAGCAAACACCCTCTTCCAGCAACACAAGAGAAGACTCTACACATGGACATCACCAGATGGTCAACAC
>SJYX01022865.1:221473-238736 GCA_006410675.1 Oreotragus oreotragus | reverse complement strand
AGTTCACTCAGACTCACGTCCATCGAGTCCGTGATGCCATCCAGCCATCTCATCCTCGGTCGTCCCCTTCTCCTCCTGCCCCCAATCCCTCCCAGCATCAGAGTCTTTTCCAATGAGTCAACTCTTCGCATGAGGTGGCCAAAGTACTGGAGTTTCAGCTTTAGCATCATTCCTTCCAAAGAAATCCCAGGGTTGATTTCCTTCAGAATGGACTGGTTGTATCTCCTTGCAGTCCAAGGGACTCTCAAGAGTCTTCTCCAACACCACAGTTCAAAAGCATCGATTCTTCGGTGCTCAGCTTTCTTCATAGTCCAACTTTCACATCCATACATGACCACAGGAAAAACCATAGCCTTGACTAGACGGACCTTAGTCGGCAAAGTAATGTCTCTGCTTTTGAATATACTATCCAGGTTGGTCATAACGTTTCTTCCAAGGAGTAAGCGTCTTTTAATTTCATGGCTGCAGTCACCATCTGCAGTGATTTTTGAGCCCCCCCCAAAATTAAATCTTTAGGGAAGTGAAATCAAAGCCACTTCGCACCCACTAAAATTCCCATGAGACTCCTAGGAACTTACTTGAAAGAAAAGAAAGCTATGTCTTCACAAAGACCTGTGTACATGAGTGCTCATGGTAGCTTATTCATCACAGTCCCAAGCTGAGAACAAGTCAAATTTCTTCTTCTTCAAAAAAAGAATGAACCATGGGTATACACTACAACCTGGCTGAATCTTAAAATGTTTTGCTAAGTGAAAGAAGCCAGGCAATTTGTTGCTGTTCAGCCACTCAGTTGTGTCTGACTCTTTGCGACCCCATGGACTGCAATATGCCAGACTTCCCCGTCCTCCACTATCTCCCGGAGTTTGCTCAAACTCATGTCCATCGAGTCAGTGATGCCATCCAACTGTCTCATCTTCTGTCATTCCCTTATCTCCCCATCTTCCATCTTTCCCAGCATCAGGGTCTTTTCTAACGAGTTGGCTCTTCACATTGGGTGGCCAAAGTGTTGGAATTTCAGCTTCAGCATCAGTCCTTCCAGTGAATATTCAGGACTGATTTCCTTTAGGATTGACGGGTAAATGTTAATATTATCAAGCCAGTGAATGTGTGCGGGTATGTGTGTGCTCAGTCATATCCAACTCTTTGCGACCCCATGGACTGTAGCCCACCAGGCTCCTCTGTCCATANGGTGGCCAAAGTGTTGGAATTTCAGCTTCAGCATCAGTCCTTCCAGTGAATATTCAGGACTGATTTCCTTTAGGATTGACGGGTAAATGTTAATATTATCAAGCCAGTGAATGTGTGCGGGTATGTGTGTGCTCAGTCATATCCAACTCTTTGCGACCCCATGGACTGTAGCCCACCAGGCTCCTCTGTCCATAGAATTTTCCAGGCAAGAAGACTGCAGTGGGTTGCCATTTCCTATTCCAAAGTCAGTGAATACTCTGTATTAAATGTACATTTATAGAGACAGAGCACAGACTGGTGGTTATTGGGATGGGAGCATTGACTGACTGCAGATAGGCTCCTGGAAAGTTTTTAGAGACAAAGAAAATGTGCTCTGACTAAATTATGGTAACGATGGCTCATCTCTGCAGAGTTACTAACAATTATGGAGCTGTACACTTGCAGGAGTTGAAGCCGGGTTAAACTGTGTAAAATTGCACTGAATGCATCTTCTTGCTGGGTCTTGAACTCAGTTCTTCCTGGTGTTGTGGTCACGTGATCGCCAACCCTCCCCTCTCCTGTCCCCGATCCGAGGTATTTATTGCTTTTGAAGAGTTCCTACCTACTTGTGGACAGCCTCATTCTTCAGTTTCTAGTTCAGTTCATAGGTATCAAATAGTTCCTTAGAACATTATGTTCCTGGTTCTGAAAACTGGTTCCCTTTGTGTAATGCTTAGCCTCTCTGTCCGAGCCCATCTCTCATGCCAGCTGGCTGCAGGTCTGGGCCCATCTCTCATACCAGCTGGCTGCAGGTCTGGGCGCTCTGGGGCCATTCATCACCAGGGAGACGCGTCCCTTGTTCTCTGCTGACTTCATTGCCTTATACAGTCGAGAAGCATCGGCTTCTGGGCCTGCCTTCCAGTCTGTAGCCTTTTGCCCAAGGCTGCTCCTTCCACTCAGAGCTGATGTAAACCTGACCTTATTCCTCCTCTGCAATTTGGCACAGCAGAGGGAAATTGGCAGGACAGCAGCTTTTAATGGTTTTCAACTCCTCAGGAGGAATCTGTACACAGGCTGCTATGGACTGAGTGTTTATGTCTGTCCAACACTCCCATCACTCATATGCTGAAAACTTGATATGATGTGATGGCTATTTGGAGGCTGGGCTTTTGGGAAGTGATTAGGTAGTGAGGGCAGAGTCTCATTAGTGGGGCCACTGCCCTTATTACAGAAGCCCAGGGAAGTCCATTTGTCCCTCTGCCATGTGAGGACGTGGAGAGAAGGCCCATGAACCAGGAAGACAGCTCTCACTGAACACCAAACCTGCTGGTGCCTTGATCTTGCACTTCAGCCTCCAGAACCGTGAAAAATAAATATCTGTGTTTACAAGCCACCCCCACAGTATTTTATTAATGCAGCCCAAATGGGCTAAGACACAGGCCCATGGCCCGCAAGTCATCAAGAAGTAAAGAAGCAAAGGAAAAGAAGGGGCAAGAAAAAGAAGCAAACGGAGAAACAGACACATTCTATGTCTGGGCTTAAGCTTATAAGAAGTTTGGTTCTTTCCTTGCCTTTCTTTTCTAGAGGGACTAAAGAGAAGCACACTTCCCACACTTGGAGTCTATCAGGGTGAGACCTGCTATCTCTGGTTCTCTGTCATTAATTTTCAGATATTTAACCAAAAGCCAATCAGCAAACAAAAAGGAAAATCATGGCATCCCACCCATACTCCCGAAGAAAGAAAAATTGATGTTGAACCTCCCAGAAGGGTGGTAAAGACAAAAATTCCAGCTCTGACTTGCTACTTGGAGAAGGAAACAGCTCCCCACTCCAGTATTCTTGCCTGGAAAAATCCCCTGGACAGAGGAGCCTGGCGGGCTCCAGTTCATGGGGTCGCAAAGACTCGGACACGACCAAGCACACTTGTCGGCAGCAGCAGATCTGCTACTATGTGACCCAAGAGAAGACCCAGAAGGCTCTGAAGGAAACTGGTCTTGTCCATGAACCTCCCAGGAAAGAGGGTTTTGTCTTCTTGAATGCAGAGGGATTTACATGAAACTCAATTACAATAAAACACTTAATGACCTGATGGAAAAAGAGATTGCACTCATTTCACATGCTAGCAAGGTAATGCTCAAAAGCCTTCAGGCTTCAGTTCAGTTCAGTCACTCAGGCTTCAGCAATATGTGAACTGAGAACTTTGAGATGTACAAACTGGGTTTAGGAAAGGCAGAGGAACCAGAGATACGATTACCAACATCCGTTGGATCAGAGAAAAAGTAAGGGAATTCCAGAAGACCATCTGAAAATGAATGTGAAAGTTAGTTGCACATTCGTGTCCGACTCTACGATCCCATGGACTGTAGCCCGCCAGGCTCCTCTGTCCTTGGAATTCTCCAGGCAAGAGTACTGGAGTGGGTTGTCATTTCCTTCTTCAGGGATCTTCCCAACCCAGAGATCGAACCTGGGTCTCCTGCATTGCAGGCAGTTTCTTTACCATCTGAAACACCAGGGAGGCCCAGAAGAACATCTGCTTCTGCTTAAATATTATGATTAACATCATTTGCTTCATTCCCTCACCTGCTGAAATGAAACTGTTTGTTCCCAGAAAGTGTGTATAAGGATCTATTCGTTTGTATTACTAACTTAAAAATGTGACACTCAGAAGTGTAACTTTACCAAATAATTTATCACCCAAACCACGTGAAAGAGGGAAAGGAATCACTTAAGCCTTGTTCCAGGGCCCCAGGAGTTCAGATGCTCCTATCTTGAAAAAACAAGCTCATTTAGTTACCTTAAATGTAGGGACCATTTCTTACAAATCAAAGGGACAATGAGGTACCACCTCACACCTGTCAGAATGGCCGTGATTTAAAAGTTTACAAATAATAAATGCTGGAGAGGGTGTGGAAGAGAGGGAACCCTCCTACCGCTGCTGGGAATGTACACTGGTGCCAGCAGCATGCAGATCCACATGGAGGGTCCTTTAAAAAGTGAAACAGAGTTGCCATATGATCCAGTGGCCCCACTCCAGGGCATGTATCTGGGTTGGAGGAATGCCCTGGAGGAGGGCATGGCAACTCGCCCCAGTAGTCCTGCCTAGAGAATCCCAGGGACAGAGGAGCCTGGCAGATACAGTCCATGGCGTTGCAGAGAGTTGAACCCGGTTAGCGACTAAATCACCACCACTATACCACCTTAGAGAGTTTCAAGCAGAGTTTTATTTGCCTCCCAAGAAAGCTGCCCTGGGTACTTTAGGAGGCCGCAGGCAGGAGTCAGTCTGAGGGGGACTGCTGCAGCAGGGAGCCAAAGCTGGAGGCTGAAAGCCTCAGATCAAGCTGTCTGCAGGCTTAGTTCCTCCTGAGGCCTCTCTCCCCAGCTTGCAGGTGGCTGCCTTCTCACTGAGTCATCCTGCATGTGGTCTGTGTCCTTGGCTCCTCGTCCTGAAAGGCCATCCGTCATGTGGGCCCACCTTGTCACCTGATTGTAACCTTGTCACCTCGTTAAAGGCCTAAAGGCTCTATCTCCCAATAGAGGCTTCCCTGGTGGCTCAGATGGTAAAGCGTCTGCCTGCGTTGTGGGACACCCGGGTTTGATCCCTGGGTTGGGAAGATCCTCTGGAGAAGGAAATGGCACCCCACTCCAGTACCCTTGCCTGGAAAATCCCATGGACAGAGGAGCTTGTTAGGCTATATTCCATGGGGTCGCAAGGAGTTGGGCATGACTGAGCGATTTCCCTTTCATTTCCTTTCCTCCCAATAGAGTCACACTGTGNGATCCTCTGGAGAAGGAAATGGCACCCCACTCCAGTACCCTTGCCTGGAAAATCCCATGGACAGAGGAGCTTGTTAGGCTATATTCCATGGGGTCGCAAGGAGTTGGGCATGACTGAGCGATTTCCCTTTCATTTCCTTTCCTCCCAATAGAGTCACACTGTGTGATCTGGAGGTGGGGGCCTCAAAGTGTGAATCTGGGGGACGGAGTTCACCCCAGAGCTCTACCCAGCTGTAACTCGGTGCCCTGCAGTCAGAGCCCGCTTTTCCCTTGCCTCTGCCCTTTATCCCTGGGCCTGACTCAGGCCCCTGGATGGCAGTGACCTCTGGTTACAGACAGGTACACCTGGCCAGCCCCAGGGTCTCAGGGCCAGACCTCGGGGAGGGTCTCCACCGAGCGCCCCACTTTCCACTGTCAGCCTGCTTCTCCTGTCCCCTCCCTCCTGGCTGAGGCCAGCAGGGCTGAGCTGGTTCCCACGACTGTGTTTACGTTGCTGTTCCAGCCGCTGGCAGGGCAGACAGAGCACGAGCCTGCCTGTGGGGGAGACTGTTCATCAGGTCCCCAAGGAACAGAACTGCCCAGGGTGTGATGCGCTCCTGGGAGCGGCTCAGGGCCCTCTCCAAGGCGGGTGGTGGTGGGGAGCAATCTGTCCGCCGCACCGATGGGCCATCTGCTGGGGGACAGCACTGTCACGGAGCCCGAGCCTCCTGCCACGAGGGAGAGGGCAGGTCAGTCCTGGTCCCCGTCTATTCGTAGTCCCCCCAGCAGCTGCATGAAGGCACTGGAAGAGAAACCGCAGGTGATGACCATGGCAGGGAATATCTAAGGGAGCCAGAGATACAAAGACACCCTCAGCTTACTGGTGGGTCAGACGGTAAAGAATCTGCCTGCCAATGCAGGAGACACAGGTTCGATCCCTGGGTCAGGAAGACCCCCTGGAGGAGGAAATGACAACCCACTCCTAGTATTCTTGCCTGGGAAATCCCACGGACAGAGGAGCCTGGTGGGCTACTGTCCACGGGGTTGCAAAGAATCTGATACGACTGAGCGACTAACACATTCAGCTCACTGGTCGTCAGATCCTAAGAGGATGGAGGGGCGGGGAAGGGCAGAGTCTGTCCCCAGGGCTGTGGTTCCTGCTTCTGCAGACAGTCCCCTCCATGCCTTATGATCGGACGTGTACCCTGTGGTGGGACGGGTGATGGAGCAGCTCCAGGGTCAGCCATGAAGCCCTGCAGACACCCGGGCATCTCAGGAATCCGCAGACCTTCCTTAGGGCTCCTGCTCCCGGAGCATGTCCCCAGCTGCAGTTCCTGGGGCGGTGGTTCCGTCTTCACCCCGGCCACATGCTGCGTGGGTGCCACCACCCACATTTCCACCTCCCTGCCCCAAATCAGTGCTGGGCTGGAGGCCTCCCGGGCCCTTGGTCCCATCCCCTGAGGCCCTGTGGCTTCAGTAGGGTCCCGAGCAGGACACAACTTCCGTCCATCGAAGCGGCATGGACTGAGCAGCGCCTCGTTTTGAGGACTGGCGAGTTGCCCCACGGGAACCGAGGCCACACCGCGCCGGCAGAAAGATGCCATCTGGACGCGGTCCGCACACTGGGCTTCCTTTGCACCCTCTTCTCTGTCCATCCTTTGCCTCCGGGGTTTGGGTGGGGCTGGGAAGACGTGCTGGGAAGGGGGAGGTACGTGTGCAAAGCGAGACCCTCCAGGAACATGCTGTCAGTGTCTGAGGAAACATGCCAGGGGCCCCCGAGGCGCCCACGGGTGAGCCTCTGGGCTCTGGGCTCTGGGCTCAGGGTCTCAGCCTCCCACCCCGTGGACCTGCACAGATGCCGCCCAGTCTCAGGTCCTCCAAAGGACCTTCTTTACTTGCAGCTCCTCTCATTTCTAGCTCCTCCAGCAAAACCCATTCCCTCTTAGGTCAGGTCACGTTTCTGCTGAGCTTTCGGAGGCAGTTAGGGACCCTTCGCTGAAATGTGATCCTGGGGGGATACCTTGAACACAGGTGGCTTCGGGGAAGGGAGGGGAGAGGGTTGAGGATTTGGGAGAGAGGAGACCATCATGGAGACCCCAGAAATGGATGGGCAGAGGCGGGGCGCGGGAGGGTTGTGGGTCGGGGGTGCAGGCGGTGGACACACGCTGTGGGGTCTGGTCTTGGAGGCTCCGAGCCACCAGCAGACCCGCTGGGTGAACGCCGTGCGGAGCCTGAGGCCCCCGTGGTCCCCCGGCTGGTTTGCTCCCACCGCCCACGTCTCAGCTTGATGCCTCCTTCGAAGCTTGTTTTGCAAAGTGTTCCACTGGTCGCCATCTGCGAGGCCATCTGCGCTGGCAAAGGCCGGTGCCGGACACCCGCTCCCCACCCACCTCCCCCACAGGTGTGCCCAGAAGCCATGCCCGGGGCTGCCTCGAGCCTCTACCTGGAGCTGGGACGGCTCTGGGGCCGGGGGGTCCCCATGACCCCACTCTCGTCCCCTTTTACCTCCCCCTCCACACTGGGCAGGCTCTCACAACACACTGAACACGCAGTCTACACACACACACAAAGCACACGCTCCACACCACACACACTCTGCACACGGGCATAGCTTTTCCTGCTGTTTTGTAGGAATTCCTTGCCTCTGTTCCCAGACCGAGCGCACACCATTCTGGACTTCAGCTGGCTGGTGGTTGAGGTTGACCTGATTAAGTAAGTCCCTTAAGTGTCATTTCTATTCAATGACACTGCCCATCTATTTGCATTTGTATAGGGGTTTTTCTAAGACATTTTCCCCGATGGCACTAGGGGTAAAGAATTCACCTGCCAATGCGGAAGTCGTAAGAGACATGGGTTCTATCCCTGGGTCCGGAAGATTCCCTGGAGGAGGGCATGGCAACCCACTCCAGTATTCTTGCCTGGAGGATCCCATGGACAGAGGAGCCTGGTGGAGTCCATGGGGTCTCCCAGAGTCAGACACGACTGAGTGACTTAGCACACCCATCCAGGGGCTTTCACCCTCTCAGATCCCCTGATTCTTCCTGGGCCAGGCCCTGCCGACACACAGACGAACCTTTCTGCTGGTTCAGGTATCTCTTGTGACCCTCATATTTGGGGAAATAGGAACAGGTGCCAAACGCAGCAGCCCCACACAGGGCTCATCAGCGACTCCCCTCACCCTGCCCATCTCCTTCCTCTGGGAAACCGGCGCCATGGGCTTGTTCCCCATGTGAGGGTCATTTCCATCCGCTGTTTGGAGGGGAAATCTTAATTTAGTGAAGTAGCGTGAGCACTTGCCATCTGTGCGGTAAAGTAACTTGAGTGTAGGCTGACATAATTTTGATTATTAATATCACAAAGGTAAAACATTTGCTCCTCTTGGAACTGCCCCCCGCCAAATCCTGCACTTCCTCGAGTCCTACCTCATATCTCTGCAGGGAGGCCCTCATCCTGCATGTCTCTCAGCATCGTGTCCAATAGTCAGTTGTGTGAATTCTACCTTAAACACTGCTCTTTCAGGGAACGCCGAGGGCACCCGCTGCTCATCGTGTGGACGTCTTACAGGGAGGCTGGGAGTTGAGGTCTCTAAGTAGGACAGGGAACCCGGCGCTGAGCTGGCTCCCAGCCCAGGGCTCTGAACCCCGGGCTCCGCACAGGTGCTATGGCCACAGCCTTCGGGAGACCCAGCAGCGTGCCATTAGCAGATCACTGCAGAAGAACAAACAAAGAGGACAGTTAGTACTCAACGGTCATCATTCCTTGGTTTTCCTCATGAATTTTTAAAAAGTCGAAATTGCATTTTAAAATGAAAGGTTTCACCAATTTGAGACCAAGTTATGTGCAATTGCTGTGGATGAACCTTGTTTTATGCAGCCCTGGCAGGGAGAAGGAATGTGAAGATTTGCTGAATGAATGAATAGAGAATGAATGAGTGAGTGGATGGCTGACTGGAGGAGAGGAGCTTGAACTTCTCAGTGCTTACAACAGCCCTCCAATCCGTCGCTGTGGGAGTCACGATAGCAAGACGCCGTCGGTGTCGGTATCCCATTCATTCCCTCGGGACCATGCCTCCCGCATGCTGAAGACACCAAGGGACGCGACAGCTCTTAAGGGAAAGATGCGCACTGAGAGGTGTCATTAATGCCTTATGTGGCCAATGCCTAAAGCTTGTATTCCATCAGTCAGCAAGTATTTATGAATGATTTCGCCGCACCAGGCACCAAATTAAGGGCTGGAATAGAGCAGAGGAAAACTAGCCCAAACCTCCCTGCCTGCATGGAGCTTACCCTCTAGGAGACACAAACAATACTCAATGAATAATGAGTTTATATATATTACTATAATTAAGATTGTGTAATACATATGCCAGAGAAGGCAATGGCACCCCACTCCAGTACTCTTGCCTGGCAAATCCCATAGATGGAGGAGCCTGGTAGGCTGCAGTCCATGGGGTCACTAGGAGTCGGACATGAATGAGTGACTTCACTTTTACTTTTCACTTTCATGCATTGGAGAAGGAAATGGCAACCCACTCCAGTGTTCTTGCCTGGAGAATCCCAGGGACGGGGGAGCCTGGTGGGTTGCCATCTGTGGGGTCGCACAGACTGAAGTGGACACGACTGAAGTGACTTAGCAGCAGCAGCAGCAGTACATATACATATTGTATGTATACTACATACTGTAACATGTACACATGTATTTACGCATACATGCTAAGTCACTTCAGGTGTGTTCAACTCTGTGTGACCCTATGGACTGTAGCCCACCAGGCTCCTCTGTCCATGGGATTTCCCAGGCAAGAATACTGGAGTGGGTTGTCATGCCCTTCTCCAGGGAATGTTCCCGATCCAGGGATCAAACTTGTGTCTTACGTTTTCTGCATTGGCAAGCGGGTTCTTTACCACTAGCGCCACCTGTGGGCTGCCGTCTATGGGGTCGCACAGAGCTGGACACAAATGAAGTGACTTAGCAGCAGCAGCAAAACATTTGTTTGGGTTTTTCCATGACATCTTACAAAACCCTGAATGAACTTTTTGGCTCACCCTATACATATGTATACAGTATACAAAGCATATTATATAGGTCGTCCATATGGTACACACATGTACCTTCCTAGGTGTGTATGCGAGTGTTTGTCTGCAGTATGTTGGAAGGTGATCAATGCCACGGGAAAAACTTAGGATGTGTACAGGAGATCAGAAGCACCTGTGTGAGGAGGGGTGGTTGCACTTTTCAATGGGGCCTCAGAGTGGTTGGCACTAGAAGCAGTAATTTTAGCAGCTCACAGCTCTTGAGCTCCAGGAGTTGGTGATGGACAGGGAAGCCTGGCGTGCTGCCGTCCATGGGGTTGCAAAGAGTCGGACATGACTGAGCCACTGAACTGAACTGAACTGAACAGCTCTTGAAGAAAGTGGGAGAACTGGCCACATGGACATCTGGGGCCAGCCCCTCCAGCTGTGGCACACCTGGCACGGTCCTCCCCGGGGAGAGCCATCCAACCTGTCCAGGGCCACGTGGAGACGGGTCGGGAAGGAGCACCTTGCTGGCTCCAGGAAGAGCGATCAAAGGCAGAGATCTGCCCGTCCATCTGTGTTCCCAAGGACACGCTCCTGGTTAGACGTGGCCACGTGGGCCGTGGGGCATCTCCTTCCTGTTGTAAGATCCTGATCGGGTCACAGTACCACTTCCCCTCCCCGCTTCTTCTTCTTTTTGGGGCTTTAACAACCACTTGCTGTTTACTGCTGTTCTTTCCTTACACCAAGTCTGATTGGGGCTGGGGAGACAGCCAGTTGCGGTGGTGGCTTTTGTTTTCTGCTAAAACACAAAGGGCGGAAGTGAGCCCACCTGCCCTGGAGGTAAGAGGTTGGATTCCCCCTGATGGTTATGCCCAATTCTGTAAAGGTAGGGCAGGAATTGGGCATTGAGGGCACCAGCTGCCAAGGCCAGAGAACCTGCTGGGTACCTGGTCATCGACCCCGAGACACACCCCACTCTGTATGGTCAGGACAACTTGTGTGACTTTCCCGTGTGTAGCGTGTGGAATTCCGCGAGCCATCTGATGAGTCCGATTGAGATGATGTACGCAAAGCTTCTAGTCCCCTGAAGTCCAAATGGAAATTCCATGATAATGGCAGTTTTCAATTCTGAAGCCAGCAATTCCTTGATCTGAAGGGAAACATTTCTAATGGTGGAGTTCCAGCCCCATGGAAGAAACATCTGATGTTTCTCGGTGGAGAGATGTTTCTTACCCCCAGACCAAACCATAAAGCCATGTTTTTGGCCACAAGAGTGGTCCTTCTGTTCACCTCTGTTTTGCTCTCAATCTTTCCAAACCTTGAGTCCATGGTTGTTCAGAGTTCTTGGGGCAGGGTCTTGCCCATCAGAAAATATTCTGATCACTGGTTAGGATGGTTGTGGTGATGGTTCATGCTGTGGGTGGGAGGCAGGATTATTTGCCGGCCCCCTCCTTTCGCAACTTTTATTCTGTGAGAGAGAATGCGCTTTGTATTTGTGTCTGCATAAGCCCAAGCCACTCACGATAGCATTTTCCCAGCTCCCTAAGAGGAAATCTGAGTTCCCTCAGAGCCAGCAATAAAGCCACTGGGTGGGTGTCATGGGCAACTCCTGGGGTCACAGCTGTCCACTGTGATTTATTTGTCCAAATGATTTATTTGCGCCCCAGACATAGTGATGCCCTGTGCCAAGGCACTTGGACTAAAGCACAAAGGTGCTAGAGGGCGAGTGTGCTTGAGGGAATATTTTCTTACTAATCAGTATGAACAGCTTTAACCACTTAGTGGTTCTCTTCATATGGCAGGAAAGATGGCCAATGTGAGCCCAAACTCAAAGAGAATGGGGCTTTCCAGGTGGCTCGTTGGTAAAGTACCTGCCTGCCAGTGGAGGAGATGCATGAGATGTGAGTTCATGCATCCGCTGGAGGAGGAGGAAATAGTGACCAACTGCATTATTCTTCCCTGGGAAATTCCATGGACAGAGGAACCTGGCAGGCTACAGTCCACTGGGTTGCAAACAGTCAGACATGACTGAGTGACCGAGCATGTATAGCTCAAAAGGAGAAGAAATGCATGCATTAGTCAGGGCTCCCTGAAGAAACAGAACCAATAGACCATGCGTGTGTGTGTGTGTGTGTGCACGCACGTGTGTGTACGTGTGTGTGCATGTGTACAGCTAACGTAAGAAACTGGTTCATGCCATACGGAGGTCTCAAGTCCCCAGGTCTGCAGCCAGCCTCAGGAGCCCCAGGAAAGCAGGGACCTAGCTCTAGTCCAGAGGCCGACACATTCCAGACCCAGTTGAGCCTGAAGACAGGAAAAAATAATGTTTCAGCTCAAAGTAGGAGGCGTTCCTCTTACTTGTGGGAGGGTGAGCCCTTTTGTTCTGTTCGGCCCTCAATGGGTTGTGCTGGGTGAGGCCCACCCACATTGGGAGAACAATCTGCTTTACACCAATTCAAACATTAATCTCATCCAAAACACCCTCCCAAACACACTCAGAATAAAGTCTGACCACATAACCAGGAACTCATGCCTCAGTCAAGCTGACACATGGAGTTAACCGTCACAACCGCCCAGCTCTTAGCTTTTCCCTGGAATTATGTTAGTCACCCAGTTCTGTCAAACACTATGTGACCCCATGGACTGTAGCCCACCAGGCTCCTGTGTCCATGGGATTCTCCAGGCAAGAATACTGGAGTGTCAAGAGTGGGTAGCCACACCCTCCGCCAGGGGATCTTCCTGCCCCAGGGATCGAACCTGCATCTCGTATGTCTCCTGCATTGGCAGGCTTCTATATGGTGGCCCAATTACTGAGCTAAGGACTATTTGCTCTATACCCCATCCCTCTTTCCCCAGCTTTCACTGTTCTTCCTTACAATTCCTGACCCAGGCTCACTTCTCTTCTATTAATTTTGTGCTTCTTACACCTCTACCCATGTGACTCCCATTATTACCTACCTGTGATTCCTGAGAGGAGGTCATTTATCAGAGTTCTTTTTTGAGTAAATAACTGAGAAATGTATCACTCCTAGGAGAGTTAGGAATTTGGAAGTCATCCATCATCCCTGAATGTGTGCAATAGAGGAATCTGAGAGACAGTGCTTTAAGGCAAAAGGAGGCTTCTCTGATAGAAGTCATCTATGCTTCTGCCTGCAATGCAGGAGATGCGGGCTACCTGGGTTCCATCCCTGGGTTGGGAAGATTCCCTGGAGAAGGAATGGCAACCCACTCCAGTATTCTTGCCTGAAGAAGTCCATGGACAGAGGAGCCTGGCAGGCTACAGTCTGTGGGGTCACAAAGAGTGGGAGAACACTGAGTGGAGAGAGAGACGTTTTCGAGAATAAGTGTGATGTGGTGCCTGTTACCAGCAAGGCTATCGTTTGGAATTAGGGCTTAAGAGCACCTGTGACATTTCAGATGCCCTACATCTGATTCTGAAAGCTCAGAATTACTATGCATCCATGCCACATTGAATCTTGGAGACAGTGTTTTGGGTGAAGAAGAAAAGGATAGCTTTATTGCTTTGCCAGGCAAAGGGAGACACAGAGGACTCATGTCCCCAAAACCACATATCCCAGCTTGAGGAAGATAGTGAGAAGCTTTATTATCCAAAGAGGGCGCGATCAGCTCATGGACATTTTTCTGATGGGCTGATGGTGAGGTAAGTAGGAGTCAGCATGATCAACCTTCAGGTCCAGCTGGTCTGGGGTCTACACGCTCATGGGCAGCATATCATGCTTAATTGTTAACTTCTCCCACCTGGAGCAGCTTCAGTCTCTGTAAACAAGCTCACAGGTATTGCTGTGTGTATCCTCTGATGGAGAAACAGCATCTTGCCCCAAGGCTCCTCTTGACTGTTTCTCCTTGGTCCACAGCTCCAAAAATCAAAGTCGAAGCGTTAGTTGCTCAGCCATGTCTGAGTCTGTGACCCATGAACTGTAGCCGCCGGATTCCCCTGTCCATGGTGTTTCCCAAGCAAGAATACTGGAGTGGGTTTCCATGCCCTTCGCCAGGGGATCTTCCCAACCCAGGGATGGAACCCAGGTCTCCCGTATTGCAGGCAGATTCTTAACCAGCTGAGCCACCAGGGAAGCCCAAGAATACTGGAGTGGGTAGCCTTTCCTTTCTCCAGGGGATCTTCCCAACCCAGTGATTGAACCCGAGTCTCCTGAACTGTGGGTGGATTCTTAACCATCTGAGCCACCAGGGAAGCCCTCTTATCTGCTCCCTTCCCTAATTAACAACTGCTTGAATCTGCCCATTGGCACTTAGGACCTTAACATCATGGAGACTGAATGAAGGCTATTTGCTATAATCAAAGAAATGGGGGACACAAAGGCCTTGTGCCCAGGAGATTGAACTCGAGTCTCCTGAACTGTGGGTGGATTCTTTACCATCTGAGCCACCAAGGAAGCCCTCTTATCTACTCCCTTCCCTAATTAACAACTGCTTGAATCTGCCCATTGGCACTTAGGACCTTAACGTCATGGAGACTGAATGAAGGCTATTTGCTATAATCAAAGAAATGGGGGACACAAAGGCCTTGTGCCCAGGAGTCCCGCAGGGCCGTGCATGGTGGCACCCCATATAAGTTGGTTGGACCTGGTAATACGGCCATGTAAGTATGCAGCTCTCTGCAGTTTGGGGGTCTTGGTTGTCAGATCCACAGGTGGTGTGAGTGGGGACGTGAACCAGAGGAAACCCGGGCGTTCGGTCATCTGCCTGCACTCACTTGTCCGTGGCCCCCCTTCTTGGACCCTCCCTGAATCCTGAGCTGGCATGGCCCCCAGTGCCTTTGCTCCTGTTGGTGGCTGAGCTTCATCCCTGTAGCTTCTGACTCTCCAGATGCTCCTCTCTGTTTCTAATTAAGGAGGTGAAACTCATCTCCTGGCTGTGCTTTTTCAAGTATTATTTAGGGAAACCTCAATTCCATTCAGCAGAAATTTAGGGGGGGGGGGTTGGATCACTCGTCCTGTGAGATCCTAGGGTTTAAAGGAAGACACAAGTCAGCAATGGCTTTGAAAGAGTTCCTTCTTAACAGGTTTCCCTAGGAGCCTGTCTCTGCTGATGAGTCTCAGCTTCGAAAAAGAGCATGGACAGGGAGAGTGGTATGAGCGGGGAATGAACCGGGAGTCTCGGGGCTATGGCCGTGATGTGGGCAAGTTTCCTCCCAAATCGCATCCTGGGGCTCAGACTCGCTCAGGCAGCAGAAGCTCTTGGAGGCTTTGAAAGAGTTCCTTCTTAACAGGTTTCCCTAGGAGCCTGTCTCTGCTGGTGAGTCTCAGCTTCAAAAAAGAGCATGGACAGGGAGAGTGGTATGAGCGGGGAATGAACCGGGAGTCTCGGGGCTATGGCCCTGATGTGGGCAAGTTTCCTCCCAAATCGCATCCTGGGGCTCAGACTCGCTCAGGCAGCAGAAGCTCTTGGCTGGCCACTAGCTCCGTGAAAACTCCCAGAGCAGACAAATTAGCAAACACTTCCCTCTCTCCACTTTGAGTTCCGTACTTGCTTCTTACTGCTCAGCTTTTAAAGTGATCCATCAGAGTGGAGAAGAGGGGCCCTCCTATACTGTTGGTGGGAATGAAAAGTTGGTGCAGTCGCTATGGAGAACAGTCTGGAGATTCCTCAGAAAACTAAAAATAGAGTCGCCCTGTGACCCACCGACCCCACTCCTGGGCATGTGTCCAGCGTATGCTGGTCACTAAGTCGTGTCCAGCTCTTTGCAACCCAGACTGTCACCCACCAGGCTTCTGTCTGTGGGATTCTCCAGCCAAGAATACTGGAAAGGGTTGCCATTCTCTTCTCCAGCCACTCCATTCTCCAGAGGATTTCCCCGACCCAGGGATTGAGCTTGGGTCTCCTGCATTGCAGGCAGATTCTTTACCATCCGAGCCACTTGGGAAGCCAAGACAAGACATAATTCAAAAGATACACACACCCCTGTGTTCATAGCAGCACTATTTCCAACAGCCAAGGTATGGAAAAAAAATCATAAATATGCATTGACAGATCAACGGATAAAGAAGATCTGGTACATATATACAATGGAACATTACTCAGCCATAAAAAGAATCAAATAATGTCATTTGTAACAAAATGGATGAACCTAGAGACTGTCACAGTGAAGTAAGTCAGAAAGAGAAAGACAAATATTATATAATACCAGAGAGCATATTAAAAAGCAGAGACTTTACCAACAAAAGTTCATCTAGTCAAAGCTATGGTTTTTCCAGTAGTCACGTATGGATGTGAGGGTTGGACTATAAAGAAAGCTGAGCACCAAAGAATGGATGCTTTTGAACTGTGGTGCTAGAGAAGACACTTGAGAGTCCCTTGGACTGCAAGGAGGTCAAACGAATCCATCTGAAAAGAAATCAGCCCTGAATATTCATTTGAAGAACTGATGCAGAAGCTGAAACTCCAATACTTTGGCTACTTGATGGGAAGAACAGACTAATTGGAAAATACCCTGATGCTGGGGAAGATTGAAGGCAGGAGGAGAAGGGGATGACAGAGGATGAGATGGTTGGATGGCATCACTGACTCAATGGACGTGAGTTTGAGTAAGCTCTGGGAGTTGGTGATGGACAGGGAAGCCTGGTGTGCTGCAGTCCATGGGGTCACAAAGAGTTGGACGCGACTAAGTGACTGAACTGAACCGAACATGTGTAATCAAAAATATGATAGAAATATACCTACCTACAAAGCAGTCACAGACATAGAGAACAGACTGTGTTGCCAAGGGGGAGAATGTTGGGTGAGGGAAGAATTGGGAGTTTGGGATTAGCAGATGCAAACCATTATGTTTAGGATGGATAAACAATAAAGTCCTACTGAATGGCACTGCTGCTGCTGCTGCTAAGTCGCTTCAGTCGTGTCCGACTCTGTGCGACCCCACAGACAGCAGCCCATTGGGCTCCGCCATCCCTGGGATTCTCCAGGCAAGAACAGTGGAGTGGGTTGCCATTTCCTTCTCCAATGCACGAAAGTGAAAAGTGAAAGTGAAGTCGCTCAGTCGTGTCTGACTCAGCGACCCCATGGACTGCAGCCTACCAGGCTCCTCCATCCATGGGATTTTCCAGGCAAGAGTACTGGAGTGGGATGCCACTGAATGGCACAGGGAACTATATTTAATATCCTATGATAAACCATACTGGGAAATAATATGAAAAAGAATGTATATTTGTATATATGTATAACCGAATCACTTTGCTATACAGCAGAAATTAACACAATATTACAAATCAACTATACTCCAGTTTTTTATTTTTTTTTTATTTTTTTATTTTTATTTTTTGTATTTATTTATTTTTTTACATGAACTCTCA